>JBBPUN010000121.1:0-23131 GCA_038094715.1 Heimioporus punctisporus | reverse complement strand
TCTCTCGCTTCTGCATCCGCAGGCGATACTCGTACCGGGTTGCGATCAATGCGCCGTCTTCTCAAGGTGAGTAACGTTGGGATGACGGAAAAAAAAAAAAAGAGACTCACACAACTCGAAGAACAGCAGCGCAGCGACGATCGCTATAAACACATACGTCGACACGTTCATCAGTTTTGTGCAGCTCGGACCGACTGACGTGTTGTCGAACACTCTCGAGCAATAGTCGACGAGCTGTTCGCGGTTGCTTTTGCGCACGGAGACGAGAAAGTATATGCCGACGATGAGATTGAGAATAAAGTGGAGGTAGAGGAAATAAGTGTACATCATCACGAACAGCTGCTTGGATGCGACGACGCCGACGAAGCTGTTGGGCGGTGCAGGCTCAGTCCCCATCGGCACGCACAGGTCATACGCACCCGACGGCAGACAGGACGAACAGGACGGTTTCGACGATGCCTGTCAGATAAAACGCGACGCGCTCCTTGGTCGTGAACTGAAACGGGTACGAGTCTGGACGTCGTCGGTCATGGCGCCGGGCAGACGAGCGTGGGCGAGACGTACGGTATATCTCGAACCAGATGATGATCGATATCGCCCCGGCGAGCAGGAACGTTATGAGCGTGGTGAGCACGAACCCTGCGCGGACGGGCACACAACCGCAGAACGAGCTCGAGCGGAGCAGCCGACGGACGAGCTTGTCGTTCCTGTCCATCCTTTTCTGTGCCAAACACGGACACACTCGAACATGCTCCCCCTCCGCGTCCACTCCGAGCCGCTCCAGTCCTTCTCCTTCTCCTCCTCCTCCCCCTCCCCCTCCCCCTCCCCCTCCTCCTCGGTCGGGTATGTGTACTCCGTCGACATGCTCCTCCACGTCTCCCTCCACGGCCACCCAGAGCAGCCCGGCCGCATCTCGAGCATCTTTGACGCACTCAGGGCCGCCAACCTCGTCTCCAAAATGAAACACATCCCCATCCGTCCCGTCGCCCGCAACGAGGCGCTCCTCGTCCACTCCGAGGAACACTGGGACAAGGTCCTCGCCATCCAAGGTGTGTGCACGTCCCGCCCCCGTCCTCGATTCCCCACTCTCTCCAGCCATGTCACAGCAGGACATCGTCGACTCGGAGAGCTACTACGAGTCTCTCTCCCTCTATGTCATGAACGGCACCACCCACGCCGCCAAACTCAGCTGCGGCGGCGTCATCGAGGCTTGTCTCAACGTCGCCAGTGGCTTCCTCAAAAAGGCTCTCGCCATCGTACGCCCCCCTGGCCATCACGCCGAGCCCGATGAACACATGGGCTTTTGCTTCTTCAACAACGTCGCCGTGGCCGCAAAAGTCGTTCAATTATCTACCCCGATCAAACGTATATTAATCCTAGACTGGTAGGTACACGCACCACGCGCACACGACTCTCTTTCTCTTTCTTTTTTTTTGACGCCGCTCAAGGGACGTGCATCATGGTAAACCGTATTCTCACCCACAGTTTCCTCCACTCACTTTACTCAGGTAACGGCACACAGCGGGCCTTCAACGACGATCCGACCGTCTTGTACGTTTCCATACATCGCTACGAACGCGGCCAGTTTTACCCCTGTGGCCCCTTTGGCGGTCTCGAATCCTGTGGCGAGGGTGCAGGTCTTGGTTTGTACGTCCGCACCTCCGCTATACACGTGTCCATCCTTGACCGACGCCAGTTCCGTCAACGTTCCGTGGCCCACAAAAGGCATGACGGACGCCGACTATATCCATGCCTTTCAACAAATCGTAATGCCCATTGCGTTGGAATTCGCCCCAGAACTGGTAATCAGTGCGTCCTTGAACACCGTTCACGCGACACACTCGACCTCTTCCTAGTTTCAGCCGGCTTCGATGCAGCGGAAGGCGATGACCTGGGCGAATGTCACGTATCACCTACCGGTTACGCCCACATGACCCATATGCTCGCCAGTCTAGCAGGCGGTAAGCTTGTGGTCGCTTTGGAGGTACGCCAGGTATCGAGAGTTTATTCCGCTTCTTCAATGACCTCCCGCACCAAGGGGGGCTACAACCTCGACTCCATATCGAACTCTGCATTGGCGGTCGCCCGCGTATTACTTGGAGAGGCGCCACCCGAATTGCCTCCGATGATTGCCTCTGAAGCCGGCACAGAAACCGTCTGGCAAGTCGCACTCGAGCAGAGTAAGTACTGGAAGAGCGTCAATCCAAAAGCTTGTGAGCCTCGCGAAGGTACGCGCGTCACATTCTCCGCCACCGCTCCATCTACTACCTCCCCTGTACAGAAATGGACGAAATCACGTTTTCGATACCAGAGATCCTCAAAGGGCACAGGCAACACTTTTTGTATTCGCAATATCAAATGTTACAAGTACCATTGATGCCCGCGTACGAGGAACGCTATGGCTCGCAGGTCATGTGCACGTGAGTGTTCCTACACGTCTTCCCTGTTTTGCAGTTTAACGATGCTGAAGAGGCGACCTTCTCGAGAACAAGACGGTCGTCATGTTTGTTCACGAATTGTCCGTACCTTTCTTTTGCGCTCTGCCAGCTCTAGCTGAGTTTTACGGTTAGCGGAAACCTTCGCGTAGAGTTGGACGGCAGCCCAATGTGTGATGTCAACCTGGAACATTCGTATCTTGTACCTTTTCTCGTCTCGACCCGTGTCATCGTGGCCAACACATCTTGCAGATCGATTTTTCAAAGGAACTCATTACCTGGGTGAAGAACGAAAACTATGCGCTCATCGACGTCAATCTCTTTCCAAAGCCCTTTTCGGCTTCGGTGTTGCCTACGTTACTGGTGTGACCCATTGCGAGATGATGTTCGACTTGACAGACGTCGTTTACAGCGTCCAAAAGCGATAGAAAACCCAGCAAAGGATCTTTTGACCTACATCTGGGACAACTACATCCAGCAAGTACACCAAACGCACGTCTTTTCTGTTTTTTCTTGACTCGCGTCCTTTCAAGGTTGTCGAGCGCGACGTGTATCGTACTGATCGGCCACGGTCTGGGGTGCCAGTCCTTGATGGACATGATCAACGTCCGACGTGAGCTTGAGCGTGGTCGGCGCACCGTGTAATCTGAAACCCTACAGGGGCGAATATGATCAAATACGTCAATCTCGTGGTCCAAGTTGTCGGAACGGGAAAAATACCACTGATATCCAAGGACTCGGAGAACCTGCGGTCGTGGTATTCAACAGTGAGATGTCATCTCATCCATAGGCCGTGCGTATACTGAAGGGTGCGAAGAACTCCGTGGTCATCGTACATCCTCGCCATCCGGCCTTTGCCCCAGACAGCAGAATTCTCAAGCGACATGGTCGAGTCTTTAAAATCGGTATTCGAGACTTCCGTCCGTCCTGTCCTAGGCGTTCACCTACCCTTTACAGAGGAAGTCAAACCAATCAAGATCATCATGAAGGCCCTTCCGTTGATACGCGAGTACGTACAACAACTGGGAAAACCGCGAAACGTAGAAAATCATTCTCTTTCTTGATTGCACCGTACTAGTAGTACTAGTCGTATACTGTCATTACTTCTCCACGACGGGTATTCAGACCCATTCCACGGACTGTCTGCGTGGAGAAATGATTCCTACGACACGGGCTTCCATGTCAAGCAGCGAACCACCGACAGTAGCGACTAGGTCTCCCGACAGGGAGGCAGCAGGCTTTATCCCGAGCAGTTCCTCCAAATTAGTAGACGCCAGCGCAAGTGCTTCTGCTTTCGAGATCTGACCACCACTCTCGAGGGCGGCCTGGAAGAGATAATTACGAACATGTTCGCAAAGAAAAACATAAAGAACTGACCCATGCAGCATCCCAGCGCGTATTCCGAGCGCTCCACTGCTCTACGATGCCAATCCCGACCTTGACGCCATGTTTAAGCAACGTGGTGATTGCACTGTCCTCGGTCAACGGTGGACCAGGGAGTCTAGAAATATTTCGTCAGTCGGGCAACACGATGCATATTAGGGACATACATCCTTCTCATCTCCCATGACTCGGGGAACGGTCGGGATGCGATCAAGATCACTCCGACCTTTGCCTCGCCCAGATGTTCAGCCAGTAAATGTGCTTCACTCGCGCCGGCCACCGTCAGCTTGAGCTCGACGTTTTTACTAGCCTCGACCTCCTTTTTGACTTTGACCAACGACGCAATGATATCGGCATTGTGCGCCTGGACAACTAGCGGGATCTCTCCCTTTGGCACGCTCGGTCAGGACAGTACCGAGATCGACTCTCAAAGCTTACCTCGGCGGCAAGGTAAAATGGTCCGCTGGTCGCGTCGAGCAAAAGATGACGCAAAGCCGCAATCTGGGTGCTCACGCTCGCAAAGCTTGCATGCCAGATATTGACATGTAGAGCAGCTGTCTCCTGAACGATAGCACCTTCTCGCAACGCATGTTCTGCACCCGTTGAGAATGCAGTGCTCATGCCAACAACAAATCCACGAGACGTCGGAGGGGTAATTGCCGATGTCACGCCTGCATGATACGCAAGCCTAAATGCCAGAGGTCAGTATATCTTTCATCTAAGAAATGGAAACGAACAGAGTATCGCGACCTGCAAACTGCAAACCATCAATGGCCGACATGACCTCGTTCCCTACCAGGATGTCTGGAACGTTCTTTGATAAAGGGTCAAACACCGCGCCATCGTGCGTAGACTCCTCCCCCTGGATCTCCTCTAAACCAAGGGGCGAGCCGTACGACACCAAGCCAGGACTAAGGAGAGAATGTGAAAATAATTATGGTCGAGTAACATGGGTTGACCTACGAGATCGAACCGCCCTGTAGGTCAAAGAGTTCGAATGCTTGGTTCGAGGAACTTATAGGTCCAAGACAAGATTGTTGTGAACCGATGCATGCAATTTCTCCCTTTTGTACTACAACTACCCCTGGATCACCATCTCGAGGACTGAAAATCTCTTGGATAGTAGGCCAACTCCGTTCATACACGCTGCTGACGTTGGTGAACACGATTGCATCAACCGTAGCCTGAGCCGGCGACAAAGGTGGAAGTCCCTGATATTTTATGGCTGCTTCTGCCTCTTTGTCAAACTTGGGTGTAGTCGGCAGCGACTGGAACGTGTTTGCTTTTTCCGATACGTGAGGATGATCAAGCTGGGCGATGCCATCAATCCAGACCTGCTTGGGGGTTGCGCCCAGAGCCAATGGGTGGCTGTCCCATATTACGAGGTCTATGGCCAGTTAGTCGATGTAAAGGTTATATTTGCTTGGTGGCCCCCTTACCGGCATCATATCCTAAAGGAAAGTACAGCTCATTAGCGAATCGCCTCGTGTAGGATAAACTATTCACGCGCCTTCACGGATAAATCCAATACGGTGGTCCAGGCCAAGGATTTTGGCTGGGGTAGAAGTGACGGAGGAAAGTGCAAGGTCAGCGGAAAGGCCGTAGAAGTAAGCCTGCTGAGCTTCAAAAAGTAAGTATCGCGAGTTCAGTACGTAGTGGTCACTCTGAGCGCACGTCAGTCCGAAGGAAACACAAGGCCAACTCTAAATACCTTCATCACTACATCTATCCCATTGTCAGCCAAGATGCGCGGAGCAAACTCAGAGCCTCGGTAAGCCTCTCGTTTATACCTAGCATTAGTTGCGAACAGAGCAACAGCCGGCGTGTTGTCTGAATGTAATCACATAAGTAATATAAACAAGGCAGAGCAAAAACGTACTGTATGCTTGTTTGAGAGTGCTAGGAACCAAGTAAGCCTCGTGTGCGTGGTGGAAAGCAGCGAGTGGAAACTTGAATTCGTTTGTGAGCTAGTACTCGAGTTAATTCACCTCCAGTGTTTAAACATCTGTCAAACATACCCGAACAAAGTTGTCAAGGTCAACTGTCTCATAACAATGGGTATGGACCTGAAAAATGGCATCCTCAGGAGAGATCATAAATCACCTGTAGAGACAGTCACCTTCACACGACCCCTCAGAACATCGACGAGAGCCTCCCACTGAAGATCCTCAGGAAAATTGCCAATACCATCCCATTCACCAGCCAAGGCTTTCGTGCAGTAGACGTCTTGGCTTTCCTTGATCTTGCGCGCCGTTTCGTAGCTGGTAAATTACGTCACATAAAGTAATCGGTGACCTAGACGATGCTCACGCTTGACGGAATTCCCAAAAGGTATCCATGCGAGTATTGTCATACACACGGCCTACAAGCCGAACATGAGTCGTGTTCTGCTCTGATCGAGATGGGTACATACTAGGGTTCTCTCCTGACAATTTTATACAAAACATCACAATTTAAATGTCAAAGTTTATTATGGGAGACGCACCACACGCATGTCTGGGGGTAGATCAGCAAAGGGATCTGCGCAATTATGAAAACTCTTACTTCATATGTCTCCAACGCGGAGGCAGGTTGGGATCGACACGAGTATCGTTAATGGTGAAAGGAGGTTCAAGCAGCATCGACGAGGGGGATCGTTCCTCCGTAGGGCGTAGTTTGATAGCAAAAGCTTGTCCTCCTATGTCTGAAGTAAGTATAATTTCTTCACCGATAAGTGGAGAGTTCCTGAACCAATTGCGTTGGCTGAACCAGGTAGAATATTAGCAGTTGTGACACCGCCAGATATAGAGAGCCGGTACGAATCATCGTGGGTGTTAAGCCCGTCCAGGCTACGCAACCATGGCAGGATTGGCCCTAAAACTCGTCACCCAAATGACTAATGGAGTTTGACAGGACCGAATGACCTTTGTATGAATTCATATCAATTGCTCCAGAAACCGAGGGAGCACTGTACACTCCAATATGAGAATGCATGTCAACTATCCTGTGGTGGAGCAAGTTCAGAGACGAATTTGACAGACAGTAAGATATACCCCGGAGTGACCCAGCTCCCACCAACGTCCACAGCGAGAAAGTCGCCATACTCTGCTAAATCCCGCTCGGAAGTATGGCCTATGAATTTGATGATACCTTTGTCCAACAGTATGTCTGCACCGTGAATCTCATACTGGGAGGCATCTCCGGTCCACACTGAAGCATTCCTGAGCAATGTCGCCCGCGTACCGTCAACAAAACGGTCTGACTGCGTTCTCTGCGCGAAGTCGGAAGGTGGACCAGGCATCACATAAAGCATTCTGCATTTCTGCAGTGTTTCTTCGGCATGGACAGGTAACTTGACAGAGTTCCTGGGCGCAAATGTATGACGAGAAGCAGACCAAATCCAGATGACAGCAGCGGCACTGCACAAAGCGAGAAGACGTGGGAACCTGTTCTTGTACCTCCTGAATCTCTGGTCCGCTGTGGGATCATCACGGTAAGTCGGAAGCTTATCCATGACTCGGGAAGCCTGTCGGACGCGTCGTAGAGTCAGTATAAAGTACCGTGGCAGAGAGCACCAGCTGACCTGGAAAGGTAATATAAGTAAGTTGGAAACACAGCCACAATTCGGAGTAATTACAGATGACTTCCACGAGACCGGCACTGAGGCCGCCCGTCGTCCAACCCGGCGCGGGGAACAACATCGTTGTCAATTCAAACCAGGTGAACATGCTAGCGACGCGCAACGTACGACTTACCGATTCCAATGGAGCGCTTAAACCCAGTTCTCGAATGTATTCGCAACGTCGGTAAGGAATTCGGTGACATTGTCCCCGACTATCAGGTCGGTCGTACGACGTGCATATTATTTCTCAGGTGTGCGTTCCGCTTTGCGCGCAAGCGTTCGCATTTCTGACAAGCACGTCAGTTTGAGGTACCATCGGCTGCATCCCGAGTACATACATGCCCGGATCGAGAAGCTCGGTCAATCCTACAACCTCAGGATACTCCTCATCATGTGTGACGTTGTGAGTAGTATCTGTGTACTTTTTTCACGCCTATTCAATTCGGCTTCAGACGGAGCATCAGGAGCTGATCAGAGAGCTCACGAAAGTAACGTCGGCATCTCTTTCCTATGTCTCGCTACTTGCAAACAATTGTTTCAGGTGTGTTTGATCAACAATCTTACCATTTTTGTGGCGTGGAGGTATGCCCGTGCCTCCTGCAGCCGTTTGTTCTGACCGTTCGCTCTCAAGCAACGATGAGGCCGGTCAATACATTGCGACATTCAAGCAGTTTGAACACAAACCACCGGATCTCATCAAGGAGCGCGTTGACAAAGATTACGATTCACAGCTGCGTACTGCGCTAACCAGCATCAACAAAGTCAATAAAACAGATGTAGAAACACTTCGCACATCCCTTGGCGTACGTTCGATGGCAAGACGCCTTGTCATTGTCTTAAATTCATGGACAGGGCTTCACAGATATCAGCCGGGCGTCATCCGAGAGACTTCAAACTTTACCAGGGTTTGGCCAGGTTAAAGTTAGAAGGATAAAAGAAGCATTTGAGAAGCCGTTTCGCAACCAGTCGACAAGTGCAGCGTTTTCACTCGGCTCTCAAGTATCATCTACTCAACCTCACGATCTGGTAAAAGAGATATCTTTTGCTGGCACAAGTGGCAAGGAAACGGAAAAGGAACCTTCTTCGATAACCTCATATACAGACCGCCAGCCTCGCGAACCGAGTCCCGTATGGGATATTGAACTTGATCTTATTTGACCCCCATAAAGGAGTTTCGTATCGAGTAGACTTTGGAAGTATAGCGAGGAATCCTTGTCCTTGTACATTTGAGGACTTCTCCCTTCCACAAAATCTGACAAGGACTCGAAGGCACAACACTACGTGCCAGCTATTGTGCACCATCCCTATGTGGACTACTACCATTCACTCACACGGCATCCCCTCTATCACCTCCCCCCACATACCTACTACTAGTAAATACATCTTCTCTTCCTCCCGCAGTGCACAGCGATGTTCAAAGATGTACATTGTAAAATATCAGCGTTATTGTATTAGCCCCTCCTGGTCATGCCTCGAACCAAGCTACCGTAGCATACAGCCACCAAGAACATCTCCTATGTCAAGTATGCACACCGATCATAGTTCCCACCTTGATTAGCGCCCCACCATGCCGGGAATAGATGCGATGTTCCTGCAGCACCTTGCACAGCAAAGGAAAGAATAAACACCACCACCTGCGTCCCTCCATCGAGAGCTACTCCATTTATCAGCATCGACACGAAGACGGGTAGACAGTCGTCTTACCAGCCCCAATGATGTAGTTGTATTGAGAAAACCACCGAGGGTAACGTGTACGCAGCCACCACTGTGAGAGGAAAGCAATCGCAAAGTAGGAAAGAGCGGATGAATTAATCCCGGCGGCAAGACTCCCGATGTAGTACCTGTCGTATTTTTTCTTTCAGTGCTAGCAGTAAGATAGAGGAGAGTTAGACATACGCAATGATCGGCGTGTAAAGATAATCAAGCCGAAGTCTCGGCCAAAACCGGTGTGCGACCCAAAATGGAACAGGAACGAATAACCCGAGCAGATAAGCCCAAGGCACCCACTGGTACCTCTTTCCTGTAGCAAATAACTCGTGACTAAGGCCACCCCAAGCGATAGCTTGTGAGTTGTATTGTTGTGGCTGTTGACCAGACCAGATATTTGTTCCTTGAACAGAAAGAAGAATTTCCCATTGATTGTCGATGATAGAGTTCATCATCACTGTGTGATCTTAAGTGATTGTATATAATAGAAGAAAGATATTCCTTACCATAGTTTAATACCGCTCCCAGGAGAGTTCCGATGATCTGGGATGTAAATGCAGCACGGGGAGGGAGCTTCGCGTCTGTCAGGTGTAAGTATCAATTTGGTTGAGAAATCCAACATGAACCTACACTGAGCAATTTTAAGATCTCGGAGAAGTAGTTGAGCCTGCGTTACAGTGTCTGTCAATCGCGTCTCAGTCAAACTGACAGTTCAGGGACTCAAATGTCATACTATAGCTGTAGAGAATAAAATACATGTTCGCCATTGGCTTTCCGGGGTACAAGAAGCCTCCAATCATTTGCACAAAACTTCATCCAGTCAACGTCAGCCTTCTATGATCAACGAGTATGCTACTCACGGTTGAATAATAAACACTAAACCAGTAATGGCATAGAGTGCTCCAAAGAAGAGAATTGATACCGTAGCAAGTAGTATCGAGATCAAGAAGCCCCACCTGTGACAAGAACTCAATAACTATAGCGTAAGGGCACGAGTCCAACTTACCAAGGTAGTGTAGAGTCCGTTTTGTAAATGACAACAAGTGCAACAATGGATGACACAAAGAATGTCAGGAAATACCAGCTATTTGGTGCATCCGGATACTGTCCGTTCGCCAATCGTTAGTAAAATCGCGCTCGGACGGGCCATAAATAACTTGCCTTGAGCATCTCCAAATAGTGAGGATCAAGTTCCGTATTCTTGCATCTCTCCCTCATGCCATCATTCTTCCAAAATTTCCAGTTAAATGCCTTCCATGACTCCTTGATGGCTCGAGGACTCGCCCAGCCCCACGCAGAACGAAGGTCATCCCTGTTCCAGAGTAAAAGATGCGTAAAAGTGGCAGCGAGTCCCAGATTTGTTGCCACCAGATAGATCACCCATGTGGACGCATACCAGGGCAGTCCCTGCTCGGCAAGTAACGTTGGGTCGACTTCGTAATTCGAGTTAAGAATCAATGTTTGGTTATATTGCGTACCGTTCTCATAGAAAAGCAGTTGAGAAAGCTTGGGATGAACGAAGAATTAACATTTTTCAAACAGAAAGTTGAATAAGACCTACGAGTGGAAAATTTTTTGCCTGCCAGATGTTATTATAATAGACTGCGACAAAGACGACCCTATTTAGGCGATGTTAGCACGAAGTACGAGCCTCAGGAGACTTGAACTTACACGCATAGAACGTAACCTATAAAGAAGGATACCTGGTGGCATATGAGACTTTGAAGGTCGTTCAATAAATGCAGATGCGTACCTGAGCTTTGAGAGGTATAGTCATCGGGTTAAAAACACCCGAAATGTACTGTAGACAGTCGGTTACGGGACACAAGATTCCGAATATTACGTACCTGCCAGTCAAAGCAGATCGACAGTAATCCAAGGCCCTCATTACCATTGGTACCACCAAAAACGGTAGTAAAGACGGGGCTATTTGGGCTAGCTAAACAGAATAGCGAAAACCCAGTGAGTAGCGGGAAGATCCACTCTGGGAAAAGTTCCCAAACGAATACTCTGTCGATTATTGCATTAGGACAAGTGCAGTCTAGCTAGTCCAACAACTCACATGCTAAACACGATATAAAACATCTTGAGTTTCCTCCTTGCTGCCTGACCACCTTCAAAGAAAGCATCGAACATGGAGAGAAGGGGAAGCACCCCAGGATACAGCATTTTGGATGGATATAAGAGAACAGCTAGGCAAGCGTAAGTTGACAAGGAATATAAGCCAAAAATTTTAAGCGGGACGTACAGCGCGTCATTCCGCCAATTCCATAACCAAGCAACTGACTTGAAAAGAGCAGGAAAATCGAAGACGCAGCGTTAGGAGTGATGTTATAATACAAACGCTGCACCGCAAGGACTTCGGTACCCAGAGCCGAGTTTGCTGCAGCACTCGCCATGATGATAATGAAGGCATTCTCCTTCTTATTGAAAGGACCCTGTTAAAGTGGTTTCAAGTTCATCTATAGGAGACATAATGTGATGTACCGGGTTCAACCATCTCCAGAGGCCGCGGCGAGGAATAAAAGTTTCCATGAAGGTACCCAATATATATGAAACAACAGCGAGTAACATGAGCGAGACAAGCAAGGTTTGCTAATGGTAATTAGGTTGGTGTAGTTTTATTCGTGGCGTGAAACCCACCGGTTTAAAATAATATATCTCAGCTATATCAAAAAGTCAGAAGAAGGGACAAAGAAGGACGTTACAGACCAAGGACGCCTCCGAAGGTAGAGAGACCGATACCAATAAAGAAGGCACGGAACGTCCAAGGGTTTAGACTAGAATCATCAATAACGGATATAACATGGGTTGCAATGTCACGCTCGTCTTTGAGGACAAAAGTATCAGTGCTTTCGACTTGGGTGGGGGCGGTTTCGATATCGTTCTTTTCAAACGCATTAAGCCCGTCGCCGGTGCTTGGTGACTCTTTGCCATCCTGGCAAGCTTGTTCGAGGATATAGCCTAGATGAGCCATACCGTAGGTGCAGCCACTGCGACGATAGGGAGGTGCAGTCGCGGAGAGATTGTGTCTGAGGCCTTGAGGTCTTAAAGAGCGAGAAAGCTTGTCAGCGGAAGTTAAAGTGAATTAACATAAACATTTTATCGCAAGACATAACCTAAAAATAAATTGATGAGGTCACTTTAGTTGGCAGAAGGACTCGGTGCCTAGTGACGCCAACTTCCAAGACCTGCAAATGATAAGTACCACCACCTGATTGTCGGATGCTAGTATTCACAAGCCCCGCAGAGTTATGACGAGTGTTCCGGTGCGAATGACATGCAGAGTCATCCGAAGGCTGATTCGATCAGAGCACCGGCATTCACTTAGAAACTCTTCCGCCGTTGAACAACAAGTTATGTAATGATCATCCGAATTTTTACATGAACTGAAAACAACAAATAACAGGCGGAAAAACAGTCTGAGCAACTTTCAGGCCTCAGGTTCCAAGCTTCAAGGCGTATTTCGGCTTTCTTGTGTCGCTTAGCTCGAAGTTTACCGCTTACTATTTCGCCACTTCTCAAACACCCAAAAATGGCAAAGACCACAATGGTTGAAACACCTAGCGGCGGCCGCGGTGCATGGATCAATAGGGCATGTGACCCCTTGAACCATGACCACTAAGCTAACTTACATTGATACTATGAGCCAGATAATAAAAGTGTCTGTGCCAGTGACACAGTGCACTTTGGCCCAGGGTATGTCTCAGCTGCTAGTATGCCTACTGGTACTTAATAGATCATTTTCTGCTTTTACATCATCCTAATCCCTCAAAGCTTCATGTTTGATGCTTGTGCCCAAGCTACAGGTGGGATCTTTCAAACATCCATCTGACTATTTTGCAAACAAATATGCCCATGCAGTAAGTAAAGTCAAGGATAGTTTTGATTGTGAGGCAAGACTCTAACTTGGATGGATTGAATCCACTAGTCAAGAACATAGCCTGGCTAAGTTGCTAGGGTCTCAGTTAACAACAAGGGTTGATTACTGATGAAGACAAGGAACCATTGTCATCATACCTTTGAAACACTCCCCACCAAGACTCTAACAAGACTAAAAATATTAGCTTCCAGTTAGACAGAATACTTTTGTACAAAACCCAGGTTTAATTGACTGAATACATTATGTATACTCGAACCACCATGCAAGGTGTTTGATAAGATAGTAGGTATTAAGAATCATGAAAGTATTGGATAGGATAGAAGCACGATAACTACTCATAGCAAATGCACTGATGCACAGAAAGAGGGGACTACTTGACACTGCAGTTCAGTTCACGAACGTTGTGGAGAAAAGTAGGCCTTAAGAGTGGAGGTACGCTGACGCGGGCGAACGCTCGTGAGTGCCCTCCGGCCATAGTTGATGCGCATGGTCAGACGCTGTATTGCCGCCTTCGTCCTTGATCGATCAAGATGAGCGGCACGGGTGTCAACTAGAAGTGTTGGAGCTGTAGCAATCTTTATCTCTAGAATATAGGAGATACTTACCAATCTTGCTCTGCAAAACTTCAAGGACCTTGCGAAGGAGCTCGAGGGGGGGCGTGGGTGCTTTCGTGGTTTTACTTGTTGAATTCGCGCGTGAAGGTGTGTTACATCCAGACTTCGTGGAGGCTTGCTCCTCATCGACATATGGTCCAATATCAGTAAGGGCCACAGATATCAGATTGACGTAATGTCCAAGCTCCTCGTAATCTGTTTCCCTATTCGTGACGTCGAATAGCTCACGGGACCCAGCATCAGGAGACAGCAATAATATGAGGGGTTCCAGTGGAGGCACCTGGTTCTGAGCAACGTTTCAGTGTTCGCGAGGCAGATTGAAGGAGCTTGATAAAACATACATTCTGAGTACTGGCTGCCGGAACTAGGAAGTGATATGCCAATCGTTGTGCAATGCGCCTTGTTCGGCCACTGCCACTTGCGAAAAATGAAGCAAGTCGAACTTTAATTATAGGCGCTAAATGTCTGGCAAAGTTTAACACCCTCTCGTGGATATTGTCGAGCTGGAGCAAGTTAAACGTTGGTATATGTCATCTGGAAAGAGTGGGGTCTCACACACGAGATTGTCTGCTGGACTAGAGTTACAAATAGTATCCAATGTGACACTCATTTGCGTGAAGAGATCGTCAGACGTCATCGGGCCAAGTCCCACAATAACCAGGACCAGGACCACATCTGCAATGTCTTGAGGAGCAATAGCACCGACGCTAAAATATATCCCATAAATAACGCGATTCGATTTCGGGGTAGGTCTTACTCACGAACTTGCAGCTTTCATGATACCAAGAAGCCTTTTTAGAACTCCCAATCGAATTTCATGAGTGGTATTGTTTTTTCGAGTACTTTCTACATCCCATCCGAGCTCTTCGAAGGCCAAGGGATTTGCACATAATTGGACCAGAGTAGAGAGGACAGCTGTGAAGGGTATTTGCATCTTCTGCGGGTGCAGTGTCCACAGATCGCGAAACGCGATGGAAATAGCACTAGCAATCTGCGAGGACGCAAAGAAAACTGCTAAACAGTCAGATATGGACGAGAACCAAGTAATAATCAACACACATATTCCAAGGAGCTGAGACATGTTTGATATGAGGACGTCTGTGGGAACGACAGCAAGTACACCAGTACGAAGAATTAAATCTGGCAGTATCTCATCTGATAAGATCATGATCAATTATGAGATTATATTTTGGACTCAAAAGATACTTACCGCCACTCCCAAGAAGATCATCCAAGTAGGAAAGAATGGGATGCCCTGATATAGGTGGAAGTGACGATGAATCTACTTCCATGTCTTCATGTGAGGGCTCTATCCATAAGGGAATTCCCGTGTTGGTCTTAAGCGTAACATCTTGCGTCCTTTCTTTTCCCTTACTTTTATCGACAGCAATTATCTTGTTGATAGCTTCACCAGCACCAACGCCCAACATCTGGAGTTCGCGATCGCCAATAGTGAAATTTGCTACATTATCAGCGTCAACAGGACTAGTGGATTTGCGCGATTCATAAACTGCTTTCCACGCCAGTTGCTCGTCCGCGAAGCGATCGAGCTTGCCATCATCAGAGTTGGCGGGTGTACCTGGAGAATTTTGTCTGATTGCTTCCTCAGCTAATCGAACGGCAGCAGAATTGGTTCCACGTTTGTCCTGTAACTGCTTTTCACGCAAAAGAGCTTGTAACGGGTTTGCTGTCCGCACATTCTTATGAGGTGATGCCCGACGTTTTGCCACTTTGACAGAAGTTGGGGATTCAGCTATCGACATGGGAGCACAAAAAACTGCCGCAGATTTACAGATCCTCGCAGACTTTCGCGGTAGTGGGTTGCGATCCGGAGTTCCAGGTTTACGAAGACTGGATTCTGCGACTGTTGTCGGTAGACGAAAGGGGGGTGCGAGCTTGCGAACCCTCTCAGAGGTTCTTGGCGCTGAACCGAGGTCTGAAGTCCTGCAAGTGCCTTTACTGAGGGGTGACGGTACACTTGACAAAGGAGACGAAAATATGTCATCCTGTGTGCGTAGTACAGGAAACATAGGACTGTAATAAAAAATTAGGATTCGAGATTCCACCTCCCAGGACTTAAATGTTCACCTTCGCTCCTTTGCAAAGCTGACCAGTGGAAGTGCATCAACAATTTCGTCGTCGTCGCTGTCCTCTAGTTCAGGAAATGAAAGAGTCTCATTATCACTAGATTGTTGTGCGGCAAACGCTTTCGCTCGAGCTTTGATTTCTGCAATAATCTTGGCAGTCTTAACGTCGGGATCAATTGGTATTGGAGTAGGAGGGAGCAAAGGAGGTCCATCTGTATCGGGCGGCGAAGGAAGGCACGAAGAAACAGTGATGGGCGTCTGGGGGCTGCTCTTCGATATTGCTGTAGAACGAACGATCGTGTTCGAAGGCGGTGAAGTGTCCCATCCACGCGATAACGGGGAGCTGAATTGAGGAGGCGAGGATGGAGGTACATCTACTTGCATAGCATCCTCACATAAACGCGACGGTGAGGATTTGGAAAGCGTCCTTCTTGCCCAGACGCGAACATTTTCTACGACTCGATTCGGGTCCTGCGGCTCAAGAGAAGGGAGAGCGAGCTCCGCCTCATCAGACTGACCACTGCATATAATTTCCATACTGATATCTCCTGGGGATTCTGGAATGGAGTTGTTATACGCCTGCTCAGGTGCCAGCGACTGTACCAAAGCGGTGCGAGACAAGGGCGATGAGACACAGCTGGTGGCCATTCGGCACGGGGAATCCAAGGACTTTCTTGCTAATTTTGACTTGGTAGGGCGGAGAGATGTACCGCCATCAGGCGACCGGGCACGCTTACGCGGTACTATCGTTGAAGTATTTCGTATCCGGGATGGTGCACCTAGAAGAGGCGAATAAGTAGACGAGAGGGTGCACTTTCATGCTTACCAGATTTCATTGGCGACTGGGAACCCACGGTAGATTGCGATGCTTGCGAGGCCACCGGGGATTTCGCTACTGGAGTCATCCTCGAGGCCTTTGACCCTACAGGGCTAGAAGCCGCTGAAACAGACGCGGGGGTCTTTTGGAAGAAATCCGTCAACTTCCTGTTCTTGTCCCCCGGAGGTTTTTTTGCGGGCATTTTGGATGCACTGTAAGGCTGACCGGAAGGGACGGTCTGCAATGAGCGCGTTCCCCTTGGCGCGACGCGTGACAAGGTCAAGACGTAACGCGTGTTGCTTCGCAAGAACCCCGCCAATGTTTAAGCTCCGCGTGAAAGATGCATGGATGAGTACTTATCAAATGCTCTCGACCAGCTGCTAGCGCGACTCCTTTTTTCTACTCGTTCCACTGCTGAGCAGTCGCGGAATTCAAAATTATATATCATCTTGAACGCGATCTATTGAATCTCAACGCCCAGGTCATCATATTTGACAAATTATCCTTTAAATGGGCACCGAGTGACACTGGTACCGTCGCGCTTTCGATCACTCGTGTGTGTTACTCGAGGCTTGACGTGGCATGCTCGCCACAGGTAGATTGTGCTACCAAATCTCGCCTTGTAGAAATTCACTCACTTTCTTTATCACCATCTAATTAAGCGATTTCCCTTTTGGCATGGATTAATTCGTGAGTTCCATCTCCTTTCTAGCGCTATGATCACGATTTACGCGTAGAATCGGGTGTCGATTACTTTGATCGAATCCTAAACACAATCTATCGGACCAGCCAAGGTTTAGCAAAACTGAGAATGATAACGATATACGATCTGATCTACTTATAAAGTTTACTATTGTAGTGCAACCGCAAGCAGATGTCCGAACAGAATGTATGCCATGTCAATCTAATCTACGTAAGAAATGCGTCGTAAAAAGCTATGCAAAAGAAGGTCGGGAGTTCCATGACGATGCGCGTAAAAACAAGATACAGTACCCATATCGGCGGAGAAGAAAATTAATATGCTACAGGACCATGCTCATCAATCGTCAGCTGTCTGCTAGGCGATATTGATTGTGAGTAGAGAGGCGAAGGAGGGTGTGAACCCCGAGGGGATGATGCACTTGTCGATGAGTGTTGTGACTGAGAAGGCGGACGCGATTGTGATCCACTAGACGGCTGCAATGACCAACGCCGCGGTAAGAGTGACCCAAGCGTCGTGGAGCCTGACTCCTCAGAATAGGCACTCTGTTCATCTGTAGTGACTTCCGAAGGGCTGTCGGGATACGGTTGGTTGAGACCTGGATCCAGGGGAATATTCCTTTCAGGAGTAGGATTTCGAGGTCGTCCTCCTGAATTTTCCTCATCGACACCCTTCTCTATAGTTATTGCATCCGAAGCTGACACTTTTCGCCGCCGCACCTTTGCTGGCATCTTCACCAAACCCAGGTTGACCAACGTGTTGACGAACATGACAATAATAGCAACCGAGATGATGATGGCAGCAACAATGCCAATTACGACACGAGGAATAGCCGAGAGATTGAGACGTTGAACGAACGCGACCAACAGGCCAGTACATACGACGCGCACGAGTGCCAGATATATCGCCAGAATATCGCCTCCCCTTGTCTTGTGAGGCTTGAGAGAGACCAGATAAACGAAGACCGCGCACTCAACGACTAGCAGGGCTATAACTTGTACCTCTCCGTTCACTTGAGCGAAAGCAGTAAACATTGCCTTCACGAGTATGCTGAAAAGAAACGGCATGCCTGCAAAATACCTTTCTTGGCGATAGAGGGCGAACAGGGGACCGTATACGGTGACAAACTTTGGTTGTGTATACAACGTACTCGGTGTGGCACGGATTGCGAGGCGAATGACACGCAAAACGGAAAAAGAAAGGTAGCCGAGCACCCCCAAAAAGAGCAACACCGAAAGCAAGATCGACAACCAAGAATCTTCCAGTGTCCACTGATACAGCGCGAAAATACTGACGGGAGTGAACGCGATAAGACACTGGCTTAGATCAACAACTATCCCGCAGTAAACATGCCAATCTGTGCTCACCATGCGTAATATCCAAGCGCGCACAAACTCTGGATATGATTTCTTTCGATGAGAGAGGTAGGTGGAGTTGTTCCGCCGGCTAGCGAATGCCAAAATGCAGTAGCCCATGACCAGTGCCCCCATCAGGATCGCCAAAAGCATCAACGCCACAAGGAATATGGTCATAAATGCGTTGGCGGTGGCAATTCCTACATACTCAACATATATGGGTACGCCGGCTTGTAGGACGTTACCAGAAGTTGGAGTGACAAGTTGGACAGTTCCAGCATCGTCTAATTCTTGGATAGCACCAGAAAAGGTACGCGGAACAAAATCCAGTGTCGCGAGATTCTGGAACGCAGCCAGTGTTCGCGTCACAAGGCTATTCACTTGTTCACCAGCGGAGGACGTAACCACAGCATTGTAGGGGCTCAGCTTCCTGTTGACCAAAGCAACCGCTGAGCCAGACGTTGCATCTGCCATGTTACCTCCGGTAAGGTGGCGCATGTTGTTGATCGAAAGCTGGATTGGAGAAGTTACAGAAGCCGGAAATAGACCTAGTGCCCATGAGAAGTTTGTCGCAAAGGCGATGTAGACCGATGAATAATTTAAGTCAAGCAAAGCTGTCGAAGCTGTCCACTGAAAGAGATAGAGTAGATCGAACAAGCGATACGGAGCCAGTGCATCAGATGACTGCGAGTGCCAGATCGCGGAAAGAAGCGCGAGAAGAACCATGGCACCTGTGGCCCACTCCACTGCGACTTGGTGCGTTGACCACCCGTTCGACAAGGTTGCTTGAACGCACGCCTTGAGTTGGCCAGTGGCGACTTCAGTTAGTGTCAATTGCGCATAACTACAGAAAATTTCTGAGAAAAATAAGATAAGAAGTCGGACGCTGCAAACGCACGCTTCGAGGTCTGGAATTTGAAAAGCTATGTCCGGGATCTTGTCGCTTACGCCCAGAGAGGACGGGAGAGTGATAGAGTCGGAGCCAGTAAAGTTGTAGGTCGGCAGTGGGCACAATGCACCACCGAATAAAGAACAGAGGTCAAGCGTGAAGTTGATGGGATGCATCCCATAGACATTCAACATGATGTTAGCGGATACACTGACGTTTGGCTCCTACCAAGGAGTGCATGTAGGCCTCGAATAGTGAACGAGAAAAATAGCAGAACTCACGACGCTTGCTGCAGAAATGTTGAACCAGACGGAAGTATTCGTCTGAAAGTAGACGACGTCGAATTCTTGAATAAGGAGGGCATCAGGTTCTGAACAGTAAGTGACAGACGAGGTGTCTAAAAGAACGTAAAGCGTCAGATTGGTAGCGCGAAGTAGGATACGACAGACTCACAGAGCGAATCATCCCGAGCAGAAACCTGCAAAGCGGGGGCAAAAAATAATAGGGGGGAAAGTCGTCGCATCCGGGCGGCGAGCATGTTGGTAGAAAGTGATGATACGAGCCAGCTATCACGAGGATGTCTGAACCACGATTGTAGTGTTATAAGGTGCGTGTTGTAAGCGTGCTTGTTACCATTTGTACTCACATTTATTGTCGTCAAGGCTGTGGTTACGACGTGCAGCCTTTTGTTCTAGACACAACACCCTCGGCTAGCTCGTTTCGGAAACCAAAAAGGAAAAAAAGGAAGGCCTTCCGTAGAAGGTCTGGCGGGAAGAGAAGGAAAGGCGACAGGCGGATTTCATTGCAACATGTGCAATGCCGCAACCTCGGCAATCGGCAAGGAGTGGTATCATTCAAATTGCAGACAAGGTGGCTGTGCCACTGACATCATAAGTTACATCGCAATAGCACCTCCACCAAGCTATGGTAACATACACAAATAGTGTCAAGAACATCTCCTACGTCAAATACGCACACCGATCGTAGTTCCCGCCTTGATTCGCGCCCCACCATTCCGGGAATGGATGCGACGTTCCTGCAGCACCTTGTACAGCGAAGGAAAGAATAAACACCATCACCTGCGTCCCTCCGTCGAGAGCTACTCCATTTCTCAGCATCGGCATGTAGATAAGTAGAGAGTGATCTTACCGGCCCCGATAATGTAGTTGTATTGAGCGAACCACCGAGGGTGACGTGTACGCAACCACCACTGCGAGAGGAAAGCGACCGCAAAGTACGAGAGAATGGATGAGTTGATCCCTACGCAAAGCCACCCGATGAAGTACCTGTCGTATTTTTTTTTTCTTTCAGTGCTAGGAGCGACGCAGAGGAAGGTCAGGCGTACGCAATAACTGGCGTGTAAAGATAATCAAGCCGGAGTCTCGGCCAAAACCGGTGTGCAATCCAAAACGGAACAGGAACGAATAAACCAAGCAGATAAGCCCAAGGCACCCACTGGTACCTCTTTCCTGCAGCGAACAGTTCGTGACTGAGGCCACCCCAAGCGATAGCTTGCGAATTGTATTGCTGTGGCTGTTGACCGGACCAGATATTTGTTCCTTGAACAGAAAGAAGAATATCCCATTGATTGTCGACGATGGAATTCATCATCACTGTGTAATCGTGAGTGATTGTAATGGAAAAGAGGATATTCCTTGCCATAGTTTAATACCGCTCCCAGGAGAGTTCCGATGATCTGGGATGTAAATGCGGCACGGGGAGGGAGCTTCGCATCTGCCAGGTTTAAGTATCAATTTAGTCGAAAAACGTGATATGAACCTACACTGAGCAATTTTAAGATCTCGGAGAAGTAATTGCGCCTGTATTACGGTGTCTATCAATCACATTTCAGTCAAACTGACAGTTCGGGGACTCAAGCTCAAGAGCCATACTATAGCTATACAGCACAAAATACATGTTCGCCATGGGCTTTCCGGGATGTAAGAATCCTCCAATCATTTGCACGAACCTTCATCCACTCAATGTTAACTTTCTATGATCAACGGAGATGGTACTCACGGTTGGATGATAAACCCAAAACCAGTAATGGCATAGAGTGCTCCGAAAAAGAGAATCGATACCGTAGCAAGTAGTATCGAGATCAAGAATCCCCACCTATGACAAATATTAACTGCAGTACAAGGATGCAAGTTCAGCTTACCAAGGTAAAGTAGAGTTCGTTTTGTAAATGACAACAAGCGCAACAATAAATGAAAGCAAGAATGTTACGAAATACCAGCTATTTGGTGCATCCGGATACTGTTTGTTCGCTCATTGCTAGCAAAATCGCTCTTGGACGAGCCACAGGTAACTCACCTTGAGCATCTCCAAATAGTGAGGATCAAGTTCCGTATTCTTGCTCCTGTCCCTCATGCCGTCATTCTTCCAAAATTTCCAATCAAATGTCTTCCATGACTCCTTGATCACCCGAGGACTCGTCCAGCCCCACGCGGCACGAAGGTCACCTCTGTTCCAGAGTAAGAGGTGCGTAAATGTAGCACCAAAACCCAAATTCGATGTTAATAAGTAGACCACCCATGTGGATGTATACCAGGGAAGGCCCTGCTCAGTAAGTAACGATGGGTCGACTTCGTAATTCGAGTTAAGAATCAACGTTTGGTTGTATTGCGTGCCATTCTCGTAGAAAAGTAGTTGAGAGAGCTTGCGATGAAAAGGAGTTAATGTTTGTCGAACAAACAGTTGGGTATAACCTACGAATGGGAAATTTTTTGCCTGCCAAATGTTATTGTAATATACCGCGGCAAACACGACCCTATTCAGGCCATGTTAGCATGAAGCACGGGTCTCGGGAGGCTTTAACTCGCATGCATAGAATGTAACCAATGAAGTTGGATACCTAATAACTTATCAGACTTTGAAGGTCGTTCAATAAATGCAGATGCCTACCTGGGCTTTGAGAGGGATAGTCATGGGATTAACAGTACCCGCGATGTACTGTAAAGGACAGTCAGTCGCAGGACACAAATTTCCGAATATCATGTACCTGCCAGTCAAAGCAGATCGACAGTAATCCAAGGCCCTCATTTCCGTTGGCACCACCAAAAATGGTAGTAAAGACGGGACTATTCGGGTTAGCCAAACAAAATACCGAGAACCCGGTAAGTAGCGGGAATATCCACTCTGGGAAAAGTTCCCAAATGAATATTCTGTTGATCATCGTGTCAGGACAACTGAGCCCCAGCTTGTCGGACAACTCACATGCTAAACACGATATAAAACATCTTGAGTTTCCTCCTTGCCGCCTGACCACCCTCATATAAAGCATCGAACATCGAAATAAGGGGAAGTACCAAAGGATACAGCATTTTGGATGGATATAATAAAACAGCTAGGCAAGTGCAAAGTCAAGCTCAAGAAATATAAAACAAGGATTTCAGGCGGGACGTACAGCGCATCATTCCGCCAATTCCATAACCAAGCAACTGACTTGAGAAGAGCAAGAAGATCGAAGACGCAGCGTTAGGTGTGATGTTATAGTACAAACGCTGCACCGCAAGGACTTCGGTACCTAGAGCCGAGTTTGCTGCAGCACTCGCCATGATGATAATGAAGGCATTCTCCTTCTTGTTGAAAGGACCCTGTTGAAGCGGGTTCAGGTTCATCCATTCCATAGGACTAGATATAATATGATTTACCGGG
>JBBPUN010000120.1:0-23226 GCA_038094715.1 Heimioporus punctisporus | reverse complement strand
CCAGAGAAGCTTTATGTAAAACAAAACCATGAAGCAGCAATGATACCTACAAAAGGATCAGAAACTGTAGCAGGCTACGATCTATATGCAGCTGAAGAATTAGAAATTCCCAGCATGGCAAAAGGCTTAGTAAACACGATGATATCAATTGCCATTCCAACAGGATGTTACAGAAGGATCGCATCACAAAGCAGCCTAGCAGCAAAGAATCATGTTCACGTTGGAGCAGGAGTTATTGATGCCGACTACCGAGGAGATGTAAAAGTTCTTTTGATGAACTTCTCTTCTGAAACATTCAAAGTATCAAAAGGAGATTGCATAGCCCAATTGATATTGGAAAAGATCTCAGATGCATCAATTGAAGAACGAAAAGAACTTGATGAAACTAAATGAGGATCCACAGGATTTGGATCAACCAGCAAAGCCATACGAACAATCAACCCTCAACGAGAATTGAAGCTTAATCTAAAGATCTGCCCAACCAAATGAACCAACAACTTTTTCAGTACTACGGCACTCTTGAACTCAGGAGCCAATTGTGTATTCATCGATCGCACCTTCACAGAGAAAAAGGGTCTAACCCTCAGAAAACTGGAAAGATCAATAGAAGTCTTCAATGTCAACGGAACAGAAAATTCCGCTGGACAAATCACTCACGCCACAGATTTAATAATCAATTACGATGGACACCGAGAGACGGTCACAGCAGAAGTAACTGATTTAGGAAAGAATGAGATGATTCTTGGCCATACGTGGCTAAAGAAGCATAATCCAGATATAAACTGGGAAACAGGAGAAATCACGATGAAAAGATGTCCACCCACGTGTTATCACTTATGCCCAAAAGGATCATGGTTATGAACCATTGAGAAAGAAGAATCAGAAGCAGGACTTCATCAATACCAAATACGAATCGGACAGAAAGTGGACGAAGCACTTTTGAAACTCATTAACGACAAATGATGACCAGAGGAACTAGTTCCGAAGGAATATCACAAATTCCTTTCTGTATTCTCTCAAAAGAAATCAGAACAAATGCCCGTATGAAAATCATGGGATCACACTATAGAACTAAAAGATACGTTCAAACCTAAAAAGGGACATCTAATCCCCTTATTGCCAAACGAGCAAAAGGAAGTCCCAAATTTCATTGATGACCAATTATGCAAGGGATACATACGACCTTCTAAATCCCCTCAGACTTCACCAGTCTTCTTTGTCCCAAAGAAGGATTGAAGGAAATGAATGGTACAGGATTACTGATACCTAAACGAGCATACGATCAAGAACAATTACCCACTTCCCCTCATCTCCCAACTAGTTGACAAGTTGAAAGGAGCTAAGATGTTCATGAAAATGGATTTATGATGGGGATACAACAATGTACGAATCAAAGACGGAGATGAATGGAAAGCTGCATTTGTATGTCACAGAGAATCCTTTGAACTGCTAGTCATGTTCTTTGGACTCTGCAACTCACCAGCCACATTCCAAACAATGATGAACGAAATATTTGCAAACATGAAAGACATGATGGTTGTATACATCGACGATCTCATGATCTTCACGAAAACAAACAACCCAAAAAGACATGATGAAATAGTAAAAGAAGTCTTACGACGATTACGAGAAAACGATCTATTCGTCAAACCAGAGAAATGCACGTTCAGAGCAAAGGAAGTAGAATTCCTCGGAATGACCATGTCAGACCAAGGAATCAAGATGAATGACAATAAAGTGAAAGCTATTCTGGAATGGCCAGAACCAAAAATGCTAAAAGGAGTAAGAAGCTTCCTAGGACTCGCCAACTTCTATCAAAGATTCATAGAAGGATATGCCCAAGTGGCTAGGCCACTAATAGACCTCACAAAGAAAGACGTTCCATTTCAATAGACGGATCAACGACAAGAAGCATTTGATATGCTCAAATGATGCTTCACCACTGCACCAATACTAGCATTCCCCAATAACAACAAAGAATTCTGCTTAGAAACTGACACATCAGATTACACCACGGGAGCAGTGCTCTCAATATGAAATGATGACAAATGGCATCCAGTTGCCTATTCTAGTCATAGCATGTCACTTGAAGAACGAAATTACCCAATAGTAGACAAAGAAATGCTTAGTGTCATTAGAGCATTAGAACAATGGAGACATTACCTTGAAGGTAGCCAATACGAATTCGAGATATGGAATGATCACGCCAACCTCCAATATTTCATGAAACAACAAAACCTCAACAGACAACAAGCCCGCTGGGCACAGTACCTCTCATGTTTCAATTTCAAATGGATTCACAAAGCAGGAACTTCAATGGGAAAAGCAGATGCTCTCTCTAGAAGAGAAGATCATTCACAAGGAACAAATGATGATAACAAAAACGTAACAATCATACCCAAAGAAAGAATCGGAGTAACGAAAGTAGTAATATATGATGACGGAGATGAACTCACCATGCTCATAAAGTACGCCACGTCGAAACTCAAAGAAGAATATGTCCAAAAAATCAAACAAAAGTATCAATTGGAAATAAAAGATGAATTCATTCGAACCACAAAAGGACAGCTATTTGTACCAGACGAAGAAGACTTACAAAGAAAGATAGTTACCAAACATCACAACACACCAGTTGCAGGACATCCGGAAATAGACAAAACCACAGAAATACTCCAACAACATTACTTTTGGCCAGGAATGATCCAATATGTAAAAGAATATGTCACTCGATGTGACAAATGCCAAAAGATGAAACCTACGAATTACGCTACACATGGAACTTTACAGCCACTTCCAGTACCAGAAGGGCCATGGAAAGAAGTCACAGCCAACTTCATTACCGATCTACCTACGTCAAATGGTTACGACACTATCCTAGTGGTAGTGGATAGATTTTTCAAAGAAGCAGTCTTTATCCCCACTACGAAAAATGTTACCTCCCTCCAAACCACACAACTCTATCTAGAACAAGTATGGAAGCAACATGGTCTTCCAGACTCAATAGTTTCCAACAGAGGACCGCAATTTGCATCACAGGTGATGAAAGAAATTTGCAAACAATTACACATCACGCCAATATTATCAACAGCATTCCATCCGCAAACAGACAGACAATCAGAACAAGTAAACAGAGACCTACAACAATATCTATGACTCTTCATTCACAAACACCCACAGCAATGGTCAAAATGGTTACCAATTGCTCAATTCTCCTATAACGCAAAGAAGCACACCGCCACCACACACTCTCCTTTCGAAATCACGAGAATGTACCTTCCACGAATGAGCATAGAACTCCGAGACAATGGAAAAGTGCCAGCCGCTTTCCAATTCACAAACAAAATGAAAAAACATGTTAGATTCTACACGAGACAGTCTCGAACAGACAAGACAACCATGAAATTGCAGGCTGATAAACACTGATCAGACACACTGCATTATGCTATTGGAGATCAAGTTTGGCTCTCCACAGAAAATTTTAAGCTCCCACATCCTTCAAAGAAGTTGATGGAGAGATGGCTCGGACCATATACCATCACAAAACTCATTGACCTAAATGCAGTAGAACTGCAATTACCACGCACCATGCAAATCCATCCTGTTATTAACGTCTCATGAATCAAACCTTATAAAGAACATCTCGAAGGGCAACCTATCATCCGCCCAGGACCAATAATAGTAACGGAAGATTGCGAAAACGAATATGAAGTTGACTTTATCGTTGATTCACGCTTACACAATGGAAAGCTACAATATCTCATCCATTGGACAGGTTACAATGACACTGAAAGAACATGGGAACCATTATCCAATCTATCACACACTAAGGAAGCAATTTTGGACTTCCACCATTCCCACCTGGCAGCTCCACGACGAATTCAGCTAGCTGAATCACAATTCTACAATCTATTTTTCCATGTCCCAATAGAATAACCCACATGCCCACCTTCTTGCCAACCTTTTAGTCACCTGGAAGTCGACCTTTAGAGAGGGGGTAGTGTTGCAAAACCCATATTCACATCCTATTTTTCCAGATATTTCTATCATTTTTCCAGACTTTCTACAACAACATCTAACCTCTACAATACAAAAGCCAACAAGTGCTGACTAATACACCACGAGACTATGGTCTAGACTCTCAACATGTGTTCCCCTTTCTATTTCCACTTTGACTCATTCTTTTCATTTCCGCTTCTTCCATTCTAGACCTTCGTGTCCAGACAACATGCTAGATGCATGTTGGCCTCACCTTTTTAATTACCACACCTTGTTCCTCTTATCTTTCATCACCGCTCACAGCCTCTTTCACTTCTGCTCTTCTTAAGGCTGTGGCACAGCATTCTTGATCCCCGTTGCTTCTTTCTGACTCACACAGACTCTGCCTGACTCAGCCTTATCTCTAGAGCTGAGGGTATGGACTTATATAGTATTATTAAGTACCAAACATGTACAAACAGATAGTAGTATATAAAGGCCCAAGAGCTGGCCAAGAGGACTTCAGTTCATCCTCTTTGGTTTTCCCTCTACAACCAATGGACTCAGAGAACATCGATCTCCTTCTCTCTTTCTCTTCTCTTCATGACAATCCTAAGTGAGTGGCCTATAGCCTTAAGTGGTTGTAGGGTTGCTTCAGATGGTGTGGTCATAGGGTTTGAAAGGGGGAATGTGGTTGGTGGATTCCTTAAAGAACATGGCAAATTCTATTGGGAGAGCAGGTGACAGTTTCTTCTTGTTGGCTTTGATCACCAACTTGGTAGAGGTAGTAAAGGTATTGATGACTGTGGGGGAGTGGAATTGGAATTGAGAGCCATGTTTCATTACTCAGTTTAAATGATAGGTAGAGACATTGGCAGAGGAAAGATGATGGCCCATGTAGTATTCATTGTATTGGAACAACCTATCATATTGTACAATGTCTGCTCCTACTTGTTGTGTGGCCTTGGTAACTGGGGGGGTGGTTGGGATTTGGTGGAGAGATGGAGTTCTCTGGTAATCACTTTGCAGTTGTATTCAGAGGTTTTATTGTTGGTGGTTTTGATGAAGATGGTCCGTTCTGCCCAGTCAATGACTTGTTGGGTTTTCTTTAGCCAGGACATTCCAAGGATCATATTGGAAGAGCCACAGTGCATAACAAAGAACTTGACTTTCTGATGGAGGTGGGCAATATGAAGAAAGAGGGTGGAGGTATACTTGATCATCCCTGCTTGATTTGTGGTATTATTGATGTTGGTTATGGGGTTGGGGTTGGGGAGTTTATTGAGGGGAAGTCGGTGTTTTTTGGTGAAGTGCCAATCTATGCAGCAGATGTCTGCTCCAGAGTTGATGAGGGTGTTGGTTTTGATGTCTTTCCCAGAGGTAGTCACAATTGAGAGGGGAAGTTGTACATTCTTCTAAGCAGGATTGGCTATGAGTACATGAGTTCTACAGATAGAGGTACTGTGCATCAGGGTGGTCCTCCTATTTAAAAATCCTGGGAAAATACCACCCTTCCAATGGTGGTCTTTGTTTCATCATCATCATTGTTGTTGACTTCTTTGAGAGAGGGAACCTGTTCAGCTTTTCAGACCTTCTTGTCCTTGGGCATGTTTCTCTTGAAGTCTGAAGTAAAGTTAGGACAGGCCAAGGAGAAGTGTCCTTTGTTTCAGCAGTGGAAGCATTATCCTTCGGTGATGCAACATTTTCGTTCTTTGGGGGTGAGTTTTCCAACTCATACTACATCAATGTCTATGGCATTGGGGTCTTTGGCAGGGGTAGAGTTTGAAGACGAAGAGGTGGAGTGAAAGATATGAGTTTTGGTGCGATGAGATTGAGCACCGATTTCCTTAGTTCTATTGTAGACTGTTTGAAAGTGAATAGCCTTTTCATACCAAGCTTTGATTGTGGTGGGAATGGTATCCATGCTGTAGATCCTTTCCATGAGTTTCCTTGGCATTCTGGCAGTGAGGAAGTTGATGAGGATGGCATTCTCAGTAATCCCAGACAGTGCAACTTTGTTCTGGAATTCGGCAATATATTTGTTGAGTTGGTTTCCATTTGTGATGATAGTGGTGGCTAGCCAAGCGATGGTGTCATTCTTGACATCATGGGTTTTGAAGTTGACATTGAATTTGGCAAGGAAGGTGCCAAAGGTGCCAAAGTCAGAAGTGGTCAGGCTAAATGCCTGTTATTAGGGGGTATTGGCCCATGTGGCTGCAGGTTCTTCAGTTATATGTGACAGGGTGAAGCCAATCTTCTTGTTGTTATCATCATAGACCTTCTCGTTGACAAGGAGGTAAGAGCAGACAGTTACCATCCAGGCATCAACCTTCTTTGGATCACCATTGAAGGGTTTGGAGGTGCCAAGGTGAAGTTCTGTGTGTTTGGCAGTGATTGTCATGGTGATGGGTAGAGTGGGGAAGGTGTGAAGAAGAGATAGTCATGGTGGGGGAAGGAGGTGGAGTTCTGAAGGGGAAAGATCATTGAATGGGGGTTGAGAAGGGAGGGGTGGGGGCTTGAGGAATATGGAGTGAGGATGAAAGGCTCACAGTGAGATCTAGGGTGTTGTCAGGTTCTGTTCATATCTCAACATCAGAGGAATGTTTGGAGGAGGGTGAGGAGTCTTCTTGTTCAGGGTCTGATGGTTCTGAGTCACGAGTTTCCCTCCACTGAGTGTTAGAGGAAGATATAGTGGGTAGATACTACAATGGTATGCCTGTTGTAGAGCACATAGTGGCTCTACAGTTATATTCTACCATTTTTAATATATGAGACCTATGATCTTATTTCTTGAATCACCTGTATACCATTTTGACCCCTCTTTTCTTCTGCTTAGATTGATTAGACCGACCAATCCAACTTGGAAACTCATTACAGGTTGCTGCCAACAACCCCTTCAGTCCAAATACCCCTCAATGGGTTGGATCAACGTTACTTTGTATTTTTGGCACATTTTCTACATTATTTTTCCATTATCTTCATTTTTGCCTCAGTCGAGCTCACTCAGCAATTCAAAGTTTCATAGTGTCAGTCCAATTATAATCGGCCAACAACTCATTGACAGGTAGATTTCCAATCTTACCCCCTACCTTGTCTTTTCCCTTAGCCCCATTCACTTTTGTTTTGCTGATACGTTCAATATACAGTCTGGGGTGTACCCTGGACTATAAGTCTGTATTCTGCAGAACAATAAACATCTTTCACACCCCCTTCACACTACAGCCCTCCAAGAGTCAATCCCAGCCCTTCATCTTTTGTAAAATATTACCAAAACCTCTCCATCGTTGTTGCTAACATCCCTGGCATCCATCTCCATCAGTCAGGCATGGCCGGCAACCCCTTCATCCCCTCAATCTTTCTCAACTCATCACTCAGCCCAATGGATGCCAATTATTGTCACTGCAAGCATCAGCCTTAGGCAACTTGCATTATCACCCTACCCATTGTCTATCTGGCAGGTCACAACCTTCAGCAACTCACCTCATCATTATCTACCACCTTTGTTGTCCATTGGGCAAGTCACGGCCTTCGGCAACTTGTCACATTGTCATTTCTGTTCACTTCCCTCTGTCAGACTAGTCTCGGCTTTTGGCCACTAGTCTCCTCATCTCCTTTACTTTTCATCAAACTAAAAGCTGTCAAGTGCAGTTTTTTTCTTGACTCTACAAAGGTCTACTCATTACAGGGTCCCTTGGGAGAACAAATTGTGTTCCCCTTTTCACAACTACACTATGGGAGGTAGGGACTAACCATCTCAGCCTCTTCTAGTCTTCTTCACCATACAAGGAGAACCTTGATCTTTTGTTATGTTCAAGGTTGAACAAAGGACTTGATGAGGCCTAGTTGCATAGGGTCAGAGGTTTGGTGTAAGAAGCATACATGGAGAGCTTAGTCAGAGAGTTCTAAGAGAAACCTTTGACACAACAAAACAGTTGCTCAACAAGGTCAAGACACATTTCAAAGCAACACGAGAAGGCTTATCAGAGTCGAAGACCTTTATTCAAGATGGACAAGTACAGGGGATACTAGAGCAAAGCTCAAGTAGATCAAGGTTAAAGAGAAAGAGGGGAATGCATGACGAAAGGGTATATATACTCAAAAGGACAAATAAGCATAAATGTTTTAAGTAATACAAAGAAACATCATAGAATGTAGTGGAATTGATGACAAAGCAAGTGGTGGAATATGGTAAGATATGGTGGAAGGGATTAGTCATCAAAGAAGAAAAAGAAAAAATAGTCCATTGAAATCATAACAGAGTGATTGGTGGTGGAATGCATTCATGAATTGTATGTGAATTAAGCCAAAGGTAGCCAATCAGCCCACAATTCTTGTTTATTATTGTTATGGTTTTCTCCCTTTGTTCACACATTCTAGTCATCTCCTACCTTTGCCCTTGTACCATTTGTCTCTTTGGTTGTCTCATTTATTCCCATGAATACTTTCATCTTCTCATCGTCATAGGGAATCCTCATTGTTCTATCTTTACCATATCAGAGTAGTCTTCTCATTCTAGTTCTTCCCATGGACAGCCTTCTCCACAGCATAGTCTGTCATCTATGCTTAGTAGTCCCTTTCCATCCCCTTCCATAGAATTCTATGCTTATGCATCGTTTTTCTTATATATCTGCTGCTCTGTACTGTAATTCCTCATTCTCGATCTGTGCAATATAGTATTGCTCTTGAGTCCTCACTGTTTCTGAGTATCCCTGAGTTCTCTCTCCGCTTTTCCAAAAGCATATAGTCCTATTGACCATTTCTTGAACATACAGATCTTCCCTCTGGCTGAGTTGTACCTCTTCATGAGTGTCCTGCCAGTAGGTCAGTATTCGATTGATCCCTCAAGTGACACCTCGTGTAACAATTATTAGCATAGAGATATAGGTACTGCTGTGGGTCACAATTGATTTATTCAGTCTGACCATCAGTCTGTGGATGAAATGCTGTAGATAATTTGTAGCTAATTTCTAATCATTTTGTAATTTCCTTCATGATATGTGAAGCAAATTGAGGTTCTCAATCTGAGATAAGCATTTTTGGTAATCCATAATGTTTCCATACATGATTCAAATATAGAAATGCAGTATCAAGTGCCATAACAGTTTTGACTGTGGGTATAAATGCTACTTCTTTAGAGAATTGATCAACAATGACTAGAATAGAATCATAGACTTGTGATGTGGGAAGATCAGTGATAAAATCAGCTGATACTGTACATCTTTCCAAGGTTTCATGGGTACAGGGAGAGGCATTGCCAATCCTGGTGTAGCATGATTATATGATTTCATTCATTGACATCAATTACATCTTTGGCCAAAAGTGGGGGCATCATGATAAGCTTTTAAAATAGCCATTTGCAACATAAGGGATGATGGTAGAATAAAGATCTGATCTTTGCTTGTGTGATAAACATCATCTTTTTCATGTAGACTTTCATACTTTGAGAGTGATTCTTGTAAACATAGATGCTTTGCTTTGACAAGAGAGACTAAGATATCTCCTTCATCATGGATTTCAATGTGGGAGTTCTGGATTTGTTCTAGGAGAATGAGGAGGACACCTTTATTATCTTCTTTGATTTCTACAGTGTGATCACTTTGTCAAGATAAAGCATCTGCTTTTCCCATGGTAGTATCAGAGGTACTGAACCCATCTGGCTTGTCTATGATTGAGATCTTGTCTCTTTATGAACTATTGTAAGTTTGCATGATCATTCCATATTTCAAACTCAAATTGTGTGCCTTCAAGATAATGTCTTCATTATTCTAAGGCATTAATAACACTAAGCATTTCTTTATTGGTGATAGGGTAGTTTTGTTGTTCAGATGTCATAGAAGCAGAGGAATAAGCAACAGGATGCCATTTTCCTTCTTCAACTTCCATAGATAGAACTGCACCTGCTGTATAATCTGATGCATCAGTTTCTAATCTGAATTGTTTATCTATGTCTGAAAATACAAGAATAGGAGCTGATGTGAATCATTGCTTGAGAGTGGTGAAGACAAGCTCTCTATCTTCATTCCATACAAAAATAATGTTTTTCTTTGTAAGATCTGTGAGTGGGCATGCAATTTTGGAGTATTCTTCTATGAATCTCCTATAGAAGTTGGCAAGCCTGAGAAAAATGTGGACTTCCTTTATGCTCATAGGTGTAGGCCATTCCAAGATAGCTCTGACTTTCTCTTGATCCATTTTTATTCCTTGATCTGATACAACCATTTCCAAGAATTCAACTTCTTTGGTGTGAAAGTGCATTTCTTAGGTTTTATGAATAGATCATTCTTCCATAGGCATTTGAGAACTTCCCTGACAATTTTGTCATGTTCTTCTGGGTTGTTGATTTTTGTAAAGATCATAATATCATCAATATAGACCACTAGTACATCCTCCATATTGTTGAAGATATTGTTCATCATTGTTTGGAAGGTGGCAGGTAAGTTATAGAGTTCAAAGAACATAACTAAAGGTTCAAAGAATCCTTTATGACAAACAAATGCAGCTTTTCATTCATCACCTTCTTTGATGCATATGTTGTTGTATCCCCATCTAAGATCTATTTTTGTGAACATATTTGCCTCTTTTAGTTTATTGATGAGCTGAGATATCAGTGGGAGCAGGTAGTTATTTTTGACTGTATATTTGTTTAGAATCTTGGACCATTTGTTTTCTTCCATCTTTCTTTGGTACAAAGAATACTGGTGATGTTTGTGAAGATTTAGATAGATGAATGTAGTCTTTACATAGTTGATTCTTGATAAAATTGATAACTAATTCAGCAGGATCTGTTGCAGTATCAAGCCTTTTAGCAAGAGCTTCATCTGTCTTTTGTCCTGTATATAAATGCAAGAATGATCATGTGGAGTCTGCTTCTTTGATGTCACTCTATCTTGCATATTTGCCTTTGTTTTGTAAATGGAAATATGAAAGTGGACATCTGGTCATATGGATTTCTCCTGTTTGCCAGTTGATTTCTGGGTTATGATGTTTTAGCCATGAGTATCCAAGGATAATTTGATTCTTTCCCAGGTCTGTGATTTCTACATCAACTCATTCCTTGTGCCCTTGATATTCTATGATTAGATTGGCAGTGTGCATGATTTGACCAGCAGAATTTTCTGATCCATTGACATTATAAACAGTTAAAAGGTGTGGTAAAGCTCATAAGGGTATTTTATTCTGAGAGGTCCATTTCTTGTCAATGAAGATGCAATTAGCCCCTGAGTCAAGAAGTGCTTTTGTGTAAACATTTAGCTTTGTAGCTGTAGAGGTGGATATGGTAATAGAAAGTTGTATTTCTTGTTCTGGGTTAATTATGCAGATAGCTTTCCCAGTGGATCCAAATCCATTATCACCCTTTTGGATAGTATCTAGATTGGACATTTCTTCGATTGTAGGCATGGTATTTTATTCTAATATTAACTGTGTAATGTGATCTCCTTTGAAACATGGAAAGTATCTTGTGAGAAGTTCATTAGTAAGACTTTCACATCTTCTCTGTAGTCAGCATCAATTACCCCTGCTCTGATGTGTATGTGTGACTTCACTGCTAGTTCTAAGTGTGAGGTGATTCTTCCATATGTTCCTTCTGGAACTGCTATAGATAGCACTGTATTTACTAGTCCTTTCTTTAATGATGTGATATCCATTTCTTTGGCAGCATATATGTAGATCATATCCAGTGGCTTGATTCATAGCCCTAAAAGATATCTTAGCATCTGGAGAGTTTTGTTTGATTCATAGGTTTCTGGGATTTGGGGGTGGTTTTGTTAATAATTTGGTGGGTAAAATGGAATTAAGCCTTGGCTTAAAGTCCCAAGCAAGCTGAGCAAGCCCAGACTCTATTTGACTTTGTACAGTATAGTCTATTTTACATTTGTAGATAGGAAGAGAGGCATATTGGTTTAAAAATAAAGAGTTCTTAGCTACATGATCACTCAGATCATTCATGCAGCTTTCCCTTTTCCATGATCAGTTGCTCTGATCTTGTTTGTATGCATATCATAAAAATAGGCTTTCAATTTATTGTAGTTCATTCCCTGCACTGCCCTAGGTAGACCATATGGGATACTTTCCCATGCAGCAGCTGGTTACATGTCAGCTGTACATATATTCCTGGATATTAAAGGGATGGAGGGATGTGTACATCCTTTCTTGTGAGCACCATACCATTTGCAAGTATAGCATTAACAGGCCCCTGAATGGTTCTTGATGATATAATAAGGGTGGCAATAAGAATAGGGATGAAGTGATTGATTAGAAGATAGATTGATCTGATGGTTACAAGGGTGAGGGTGAGTGAGTTTTATTTTATAAATTAGAAAGAGGGAGGTAGGATTTATGTTCTATAATTGACTCAAGGTTTCTTCCTCAGAATCCCTTCAATTCTTGAGTAGAATTTCCTTTTTCCCTCCATATTTCTCTGTCCTCTTTCCCTCTATTTCTTCATCTTTATGGCTGCAGCTACTTCTTCTGCAATCTTTCTAAATATAGCTCTATTCCACGTCCATTCAAATATCCTCCAGTCTCCTCACTGGAGTTCCTATCCTTCAAAGATGATGGTGTTGACAAGTTCCTTTCTAAGGAACACTTCAATGTGCAGTGGGAATACAACTGCTCTTTGCAGGATCTCCTACTCTTATTCTAGGTAGATGAGATAAGGTAATAATGACCTTTCCTAATATGGCATAGGTGGGAGCAATGGTATAAGCTCCTCTTGTTTAATTGGTGTGAAAGGGTTCTAGTCATTTAGATCCTCTCCTTTGTGGAAAATGAAGAGTGGTACTAGAGGCTAGGGAATGGGAACACTTTGATCAGAGGTAAGATTGTCCCTGTCAATCTTAGATGTCTGGCTGAGGGGTTGTGAGAGTGCTAAGTGGGGATGACACTTGTTATGGAATCAATATAAAGTATGTAAGTGGTAGATATACATAAATGGTAACCTTCCCAAGACTATGTGAAATAAGAAGTAATAATAGAAGAAGTTTTGTTTTTAGATAGAAGGTACCAAATGAAAGTTAAGTAAGTAAGTCAGATGACTATGCTTATGTCAGAGAAGTGGTCAGAATTGTCTAAGTCTCATCATTAGAGTTTTGATGGTAGTATAAGTGTACAGAATGTAAGAAAAAGCAGAAAGTGAGAAGTAGCAAAAAAGTCTAAGTGAATGATAAGAAAAAAGTAAGGATTTTGTAACAACACTGATCAGGTGTCAAGTGCTGTCAGTAATGTAATGGTGCCTAGATGTTATCTGGAGCTCATACTCTTCTCTTTCTCTTGAGAGAGTGCATTGGCAGGTTCAATGTAGTATGTAAGGTTCAAAAAGATGAGAGGAGGGTAGCTGATCCTAATCAGAAAAGTGGGGGTGAAAAAATAAAAGAGTTTGTCCTAATGAAGCAACTCTGCAATTGATAAAGATCACAAACCACTATCTAAGTAGGAATAAGGGAAGATGAGAAGGGAATCTGCCTTTGGTTGAAGAGGAAAGACCAAGAGGATAAACTGAGGTCCTCTGGTGATGTATTGACAGTTTAAATAGTGTACAAGACATACAGTGGCTCAAAAAAGTGTCTCAATGTTAGATTATTTTGTAAAGATTATATATTTGTAAGCCAGCAATAAACAATTAGGTAATATTATTACAGAATAAATGAAAGAACTTATCCCTGGCTTTCTAATGCATATTTGATCATGTGATCTAGTTTCCATGGTACTAAGATATAACTATTTTAAAATGATATGTCATTGGAGCACTTATTTAAACATAATATTAGAAATCAATATTTGATAAATAACATAAGACTCTGATGGTTGCTATGCTTCAACACTGCCTATTTATGTAATTTACATAATCATGAGTGATATAAATGATAGAGATACTATTCAACTAACTCTACCTCATCATGAAATCCACTTCTACCTCTGTCAAAGCTAATATCCTCTTTCTTTCTGAATCTGGCCTTTCTGCTCATCAAATCTCTTCTAAAACTGGTCTAGGAAAGTCTACTGTGGTTAGAATCATCAAAGAGATCTGTCCAGGCAAGGAGAATATCAAATTAGGACATCCTTTCAAGCTTTCTTCAGCTGATAGAAGAAGAATTGTTTCTAGTATTATCATTGGAAAGGTTGAAAATGCTATCCAGGCAACTCAACTCATTAACTCAACTCTTTCCTCTCCTGTCTCTTCTCAAACTATTTGCAATGTTCTCAAGACTGCCTCCTTGAAAGCTGTAGTCAAGAAAAAGAAGCCTTTTTTTTCTGTTAGGCATAAGCAAGAAAGGCTAGCCTTTGCTCTTGAGCCTCAAAACTGGACTATAGAGGACTGGACTAGAGTTATTTGGTCAGATGAGACCAAAGTCAACAGGATTGGGTCAGATGGAAAGAAGTATGTGGCAGGAAAACCACTACAGGACAAGGAAATACAAGGTACAGTAAAGTTTGAAGGAGGTTACTTGATGGTTTAGGGATGTATGAGCTGGAATGGAGTGGGAATTCTTGCTGAGGTGAAAGGGAAGATGAATGCTGAACAGTATGTCTCCATTTTGGAGGGAAATCTGCTTTCTAGCATGGAGTATTCTGAAATCCCTGAGGAGAGCATTATCTTTCAGCAAGATAATGATTCCAAGCATACTTCCAAAAGAGCCTTAAATTGGATGGAATCTCAAGGTATCAAGGTTCTTGATCAGCCAGCACAATCTCCAGATCTTAATCCCATTGAACATTTATGGCAAACTCTCAAAAAGAAGCTCAATGGCTATACAACACTAGCAAAGGGTGTTTGAGATCTTTGTGAGAGAATTGAAGTGGAATGGAACAAGATGGAGACTGAGGAGTGTCAAAGATTGATAGAAAGCATGCCTAGAAGATTGGAGGCAGTGATAAAAGCAAAGGGAGGACATACCAAATACTAAAAATATATGATATTAATGTTGCTCAAAAAAGTGTCCCAATGACATACAGCTTTAAAATGGCTATATCTTAGTGCCATGGAAACCAGGTCACATGACTAAATATGCATTAGAAAGCTAGGGATAAGTACTATAATTTACCCTGCAATTATATTATCTAATTGTTTGTTGGTGCTTTACAAATCAGCAATCTTTACAAAATGACCTAACATTGGAACACTTTTTTGAGCTACTGTATATAACAAGTAATAATGGTCCATGCATAGATGCATAGCCAGATATCATGTGAGTAGTCACAAGACATGGAGTAAAGTGTTAACAGTGAAAACAAATAGTTAAGAATAGAGTGACACAAGAATGAAGGTGAATAATGACTGTTGTGAAAAGAGTAAATAAAGATAGATCATCAGGAATAGAGATAGGAGTATACTGAGATCTCAGTAAAGATCTAATGAGATATGATCCGATCTTATCAGTTTAATCCCCTATTGAAAGTAACAATGAAAATGAAGTAAATCAAAAAGATTATAATGTTAGGAAAGTAATAGGTTAAAAGTGATAAGGAAATGTAATAGAGTGCTTCATGCACAAGTAGAATTTGTAGTGATTGCAACAAGATGTAGGTTCTACAACTCCCTTGATGAAATGTTTTCCCCTCTCATTCAGAGCCAGTTATAGTGATTCTGAATTAGAAATTTGTCAAAAATGTCTATACTCTAGCCTTTGTCTTCATTCACAAATGCATGTTATAAAAGCTCTTCTATGATAAGCCATTGAATGTGGAGATATTTTGCTAGATGGCATCTGGTATTATTGATGCACATCTCTGCAAGGTCCTCTGACTAATGTGTGAATTAAGGCAGATTCTTTGCTTTTTCCAATCAGATCCTCCATATAGAAAGCCAATAAACAATTGTATAGCACAGCTGCATCTATCCTTCCATATACTGTTATAATTTCTAGGACTTATCATTTCCTTTTTCTTTCAATGACTAATCTCTTCCATCATGTCTTATCCAAATTCATCACTTGCTTTGTCATTGATTTCACTACATTCTATGACTTTCTTTTGTATCACTTAACTCATTTGTATGTATTTGTCTCTTTAGGTATATATATCCTTTTTCTATGCAATTCCTTCTTTTCCTCAACCTTTATCTCATCAAACCTAGCTCTAGTACTCTCTGTACATCTTTACCTTGAACAAAGGTCCTTGACTCAGATAAGTCTATTGCATACTTTGAATGCATCTTGGCTTTGCCAGCAACCATTTTGTTACATCATAAAGCCTCACTCTAAGACTCTTTTGGCACATACTGTACCTTACCCAAACACTTTGACCTTAAACTAGATCTTCTTTAAGTCTTGTATTTGGCCTTACAAGCATAACAAAAGATCAAGGTTCTCCTCATATGGGCTTACCATCATCATAACTGTTCACCATATCTTTTTCTAACACCCAGTGGAGGGAAACCCATGACTCTGAACCATCTGACCAAGAACAAGAAAACTACTTGTCCCCCTCTGAACACTCAATTGATGTTAAGGTATGCATTGAACCCAACAACACCTTAGATCTCACTGTGAACCTCTCATTGTCACTCTACATCCCTTGAGCTCCCACTCCTCCCTCTTCCACCCCCATCCAATAATCTTTCCCCTTCAGAGTCCCACCCCCTTCACCATCCAAACTATCTCTTCTTCATACATTCCCAACTCTACTCAGTACCATGACCTCTTCTATGAAATACACTGAACTCCACCTTGGTGCTCCAAAACCATTCAATGAGGACCCAAAGAAGGCTAATGCTTGGATGGTCACAGTCAGATCATATCTGCTTGTCAATAAGAAAGTTCATGACAACAATAACAAGAAAATCTCTTTCATCCTCTTTCATATGACTAAAGAACCAGCAGCTACCTGGGTCAATACATTAATGCAACAAGTGTTCAGCCTTACTACCCTCAATTTTGGAATCTTTAAGGATTTCCTCAACAAATTCAACATGGATTTTAAAACTCATGATGTCAAGAACAACACTATCACTTGGTTGGCTACCATCATCATCTCAAATGGGAACCAACTCAATGAATACATTGCTAAATTCCAGAATAAAGTAGCTCTATCTAGAATTACTGAGGACATCATCCTCATCAACTTTCTCACTGCAGGAATGCCTAGGAAGCTCATGAAGAGAATCTATGGTATGGACACCATCTCTACTACAATCAAGGCCTGGTATGAAAAGGCAGTTCACCTCCAAATAGTTTACAATAGGACCAAAGAAATCAGAAATCAATCCCATCATACCAAGACACATGTTTTTCATTTCCTACATCTTCCTTGACCTCCACCAACACTAAAGATCTTAATTCCATGAACATCAATGTAGTGTGAGTTAGGAAACTCACCCCAGAAGAAAGGAAGCATTACATCACTGAAGGATGATGCTTCTATTGCAGAAACAAAGGACATCTCTCCTCAGCCTGCCTAAATTTTACCACCAAAGTTAAGAAACCCATGTTCAAGGACAAAAAGGTCTGGAAAGCAGAACAAATTCTATCTCTGAAAGAAGTTGATGATAATAATGAAGAAAAAAAGACCACCATAGGAAGGGTGGTATTTTTTGCAGGATTTTTAAACAGGAGGACTATTCTGATGTATAGTGACTCACAAAATTGTCCCAATATTTTGTGCTTTTTGAGTGTTTGTTGAATAACATGGATACAATAACAAATACAAACAAATATTTGGTGTATCAATGAAGATATTTATTAATGGCTATGTAATGATCAAAGAATTATATAATTTGGACTGGAAACTATGGAGATATATGTGATTCAAAATGAATACACATTGGGACAATTATGTGAGTGTATTATTAATGCATCAGAATCTAATGTTCTATCATTTCTATAGCAACCAACAGTTGATGGATTGTTACCATGGTGATATTACACATCATAAAATACTATTTAACTAGGATTTATACCTATAGAACTTTGTTATTCTTCATGTATCCCATATCCTCTGCTCAGAAGGAAAACATTATCTCTTTAGCCTCTAATAGCTATTCTATCTGCCAGATTGCCTCTAAAACTGATATTGAAAAGTCTACTGTGTCCAGGATACTCAAAGATATCCTTCCTAATTGATTGGCTCTTTTATCTGGATGTCCTTCAAAGCTTTCTACTTGCTCTCAACAATATATAATTACACAAATCAATACTGGAAAGGCCTCTAATGCTGTTCAGGCTACTAACCACATCAATACTATACTCTCTGATCTAGTTTCCTCAGAAACAGTTAAAAGAGTTCTTGGGAAAAATACATTCAAGGCTGTGGTGAAGAAGAAAAAGCCATTGCTTACTAAAGAGCATAGAAAGAGAAGGATGGACTTTGCTTTGAAGTACAGGGAGTGGACTGTGAAGGACTGGAAAAGAGTAATCTGGTCAGATGAAATCAAGATTAATAGAATTGCATCAGATGGGAGGCAATGGGTATGAAAAAAGGCTGGTGAGGGTTTGATTGAATGAGAGGTTTAAGGTACCATTAAGTTTGGTGGAGGAAACATCATGGTATGGGGCTGTATGAGTTGGGAGAGTGTAGGGAGACTTGCAGAGATCGAGAGAAAGATGAATGCTGAGCAATATATGTACATTTTGAAAAACAACTTGCTGCCTAGCATGGAGGAAAGTGAAATTTCTCTAGAGGATCTTATTTTTCAACAGGATAATAATCCCAAGCACACCTCCAAAAGGGCTAGGATTGAATGGAAAACAATGACATCACCCTTCTGGATTGGCCTTCATAGTCTCCAGACCTCAATTCCATTGAATACCTCTGGAATCATATCAAAAGGGAACTTTGTTAGTATCCAACACAAGCTAAAGGGGTATGGGAAACTTGGGATATAGTTGCAAAGGTATGGGAAAAAATAAAGCTAGAGGTATGTCAAGGGTTGATTGAAAGTATGCCAAGAAGGATTGGAGCAGTGATCAAAGCAAAAGGAGGTCATACCAAGTACTAGAATCACATTTACTATATTTTCAAATGACACTCACATAATTGTCCCAATGAGTATTCATTTTGAATTACATGTATCTCCATGGTTTCTAATCTAAATTATATAATTCTTTGATCATTACATAGCCATTAGTAAATACCTTCATTGATACACAAAACACTTGTTTGTATTTGTTGTTGTTCCCATGTTATTCAATAAACACTCAAAAAGTACAAAATATTGGGACAATTTTTTGAGTTACTGTACATATAGGCTGCATTAATTGGCATTTTTCCAAGAAACATTGCCTCCTCTTAGATCAGTTATCCAAACCTATACCCATAACAAATGTCAACAACACCACTAATCAAGTGGAAATGATTAAATTCACTTCCATACTTTTCCTTTATATCAATCACCTTCAATAAAAGGTGAAATTCTTTGTTATACATTACAGCTCTTCAAACATGATTCTTGGAATGTCATGGCTCAAGAAAACCCAATCAATCATCAATTAGGCCAAACAAACAATCTCTATTAAAACAACCTGTGACAAGACCATGGAATATAATCAGGAATGTATTCTTAGGGAACTTCACCTCTCTGCCAAGAAAATACCACTCCTAGTCAAGGAAACTATTTAACATGTAGGAGCCAACCCTGTTCACCATCAGTAATTGTTCCAATACAATAAATACCATATGGAATATGCCTACTCTTCACTGATGTGTCAAACTATCACCTGAACTGTATAGTCAAACATGGGGCCTGCTTCTAACTCATCACCCCTAACATAGTTAATACATTTATCATCTCAACCAAACTAGCTATTGAGGCAGATAAAAGAGAACCACCACCAACTCTTCCTATAGAATTCATCATGTTCTTCTCAGTATTCACCAAAGAATCTGCTGACTACATTCCCTTCTCTTGATCATACAATTATGCCATCCAACTCAATGATACCTTTAATCTAAAAGTCAGAAAAATTTATCCATTAACTGCTGAAGAATGGAAAGCAACTGAGGACTTCCCTAATAAAAACCTTGCCTCTGAAAAGATTAGACCTTCCCAATCCCTCCAAGCATCTCTATTCTTCTTTGTCAAAAAGAAAGATGAAAAACTACATTCCTGTCAGGACTACCAATATCTAAATAATCACACTACCTATGATGCTTATTCTCTACCTCTTATCTCTGACCTCATTGACCAACTCAAAGATGCTAAACTCCTCACTAAATTTGACATTTGATGGGGCTACAACAATGTCTGAATCAAAAAAGGCAACCAGTGAAAGGTGGCCTTCATCACCCACAGAGGCATCTTTGAACTGACAGTCATGTTCTTTGAGCTTACCAACTCTTCAGCCACATTCCAGCATTTTGTGAACAATTCCTTCTGTAATATAATCTTCAAAGGATGATTAGTCATTTACATGAATGACCTCCTCATCTTCTCTCTGGACAAGGCCACCTATGATGAATGAACAAAATGAGTCCTCCAATGAATGACTAAATTAGATCTTTGTTTATCTATTGCTTGGCACATCCTTTCCCCTTGTTCAACAACTGTTGATTGTGAGAGAATATGGCAGCAGTGCAGATCTTGATGATGATGAGCTCCTTCTGTTTTTCCAATACATCTTTGGCCTGTAATCATCTAGGCTACAACCTCCATGGAAGGATGGAGCTTTGCCAGACACAATATAGTCTTGATTTTGTCAAGGATAGAGTACCCTGTAGTGTCAAGTCAAGAGAAAAGATTTTCAAGCTTGTTGAAGCTCAGGGCTAGGTGGTTCCCATTTGGGATCAATATGTTGAGTAGCTCCTTGAAAAAAGTGTAAGCTCTGATGATCTCAGGAGTTTCATACTCTTCCTTCAACTTCTTGATAAGATTCATGGCATTGTGATGGAGATACTTGACATGGAGAGTGTTGGACAAGTAGATCCAGATTGAGCCTGCAATCATATTATTGACCTTATTTCATTGGATCCAGAAGTCACATTCCTCCTTGTCAGCATTCATGCCAGGAATAGAAGGAGGAGGAATGAAAATGACCCAGAGACAGCTATTGGCCTGGACTTGTGCCATCAGGGTGGACCAGAATTGGGCCCAGTTGGAGCTAGAGAAAGTGGGAATGTGAGTAGTGTTGAAAGAAGAAGACATTGTTAAGTTTTCTGCAAGCAAGAGGTTAGTGCATTGCAGTAACAACAGTTTCCAGTCCACATCAGCATTATGATCATGTGCTCCAATGGGGAATGACTGAAGGTATTCTTCTCAAAGGATTGATCATCATCATGCAGTGGTTAGGCATGCAAGGATGTGTGTATGCACAAACCAGGTGAGATGCAAGGCAGCTCATTGCCATGCTGCCTTTTTGTGTGTAGACAACAGTGTGCTCACAGGGCTCATAACCTGTTTAACCTGGGCGACTCCAATAAAGGATGCCAGATATGCAACAACTCACCAAGAGTGGTTGTGCTAACATTCACACATACAATGGTTGTAGTTTGAAGGCAAGAAGGGTTAGAACTCAGCAGCTGTGTTCTAATGTATATATCAGATCTATCTACATGACTGTACACATGACTAGTCTATGATAATACTACCTTCATAAGTATGTTAAAGTGCTACTAAGGGTGCATGTTCAACACTTACCATTTCAGGTGTTGGCGTAATGCCTAAATGGTAAACCAGTGAGATGGCTTGTAGAATCCTAGAATTGGCTGGAGGTCCTTGGTGTCTCTGAAAGGATGAGACAGGGTGATTAGAAAGAAGCCAAGGATTAAACATAGGGATTGGTTCAGAAGTATAGGTAATGTAGGCAGTTGAGATGAACTGCATCTCTGCACACAACATCACCATACTGATGTCATCATTGATTGCATTGGCTTGTTCTCTCTTTTATTTTCCTTTATTTCTCCATACCTTTTTGGACTTCTTTTCCAGTTCCTGTGCAGTTGCATTACTGCCAGAACCAGAGTTGGCAAGTGTGGTTAGTTTCTATTGGGATTGAAATTTTGAGTCCTGCCCTTTGCCCTTTACCACTGAGATTTATTCACTTACTGCTTGGAGCAACCCTTCCCTTTATTTAATGACTTTTGGTTGTGGAAGAAGATGGTGGTAGCATGGATCTCAGCAATGATAGGCTCTCTCTGCTTTCCAGATACATCTTTAGCCTGGGTGATCATCTGTGCTATAACCTTCATTGATGGAGGGAGCTTAGCCAGACATATCATGGCTTTGATCTTGTCCAGGATGGTGTACCCTGTACTGTCAAGTTGGGCAAAAAGGTTCTCCAGCTTGTTGAAGCTGGGAGCTGGGTAGTTCCCATCTGGGATGATAACATCAAGTAGTTCCTTGAATAGGGCATAGACCCTGGTAATCCCTGGAATCTCATACTCCTCCTTGAGTTTCTTGATGAGGTCCACAGTATTGTGGTGCAGGTACTTGACTTGAAGGGCATCAGACAGATGGAGGTGAATGGAGCCAGTGATGATACATATTATTGGCTTTGTTCCACTGAATTCAAAAATTATACTCCTCCTTGTCAGTATTTGTACCAGGGATAAAGGGAGGAGGAATAGTAATGATCCAGAGGCAACCAGTAGCCTGGACTTGTGCCATCATGGCAGGCCAGAACTGGGTCCAGTTGGAGTCAGTTGGGAAGGTCTGACTTTTCCAGAAGTGAGATTTTCATCCAGAAAGTCTTTCATGGCTTTCATTCCTCAGCAGTTAAAGGATATATTTTTCCAATTTTCAGAGAGAATGTTTCATTGAGTTAGATGACATGGGAAGGTGGGATGTGGTTAGCAGATTCTTTGGAGAATATGGAGGAGAACATGGTGAATTTGACAGGAAGGGTTGGTGAGGGTTTCTTTTTGTCAGCTTTGATGGCTAATTTAGTAGAGGTGGTGAAGGCATTGACAACCATGGGGGTGATGAGTTGGAATTGAGCACCATGTTTGACTACTCAGATCAGCTGATAGGCTGATACATTGGCACTGGGTAAATTGTGTCCCATGTAATATTTGTTGTACTGAAATAGTCAATAATGACAAATGGGATCTACCCCTACATGTCTAATGGATTTCATGGTGGGAGGTGTGGATTTCTTAGCAGCCAGTCATAGCTCTCTGAGGATACATTCCTAGTTATAGTCTGCCGTTTCATCATTTGTGGTTTCAATGGCAATTGTTTGTTCAGCCCAGTTTATAGTGTTACGGGTTACCTTCAAGGCTAACCGTAAAACCTAGCAGGATTGCTTCATACCAGCGAGACAAGGAAGACTGATCAGAGAGCGCATGGCCAGCTATGAAGACTTATCGGCGAGCGGAAGAGAC
>JBBPUN010000119.1:0-23330 GCA_038094715.1 Heimioporus punctisporus | reverse complement strand
CTTCCCAACCTATTCTGGGAGCTACTCCTCTTTGGAATCATTTTGGAGGCGGGGAGTAATACCGACAGATCTCTTGGTGGTCCAGGGATTCCCGGAGCAGTGGCACTTCTCGTCATTGCCCTTCTTCTGATGCTTTTTGCGCCGATGCTCGTTGTATACGGGTCTTCTGGGCGAATTGTGCAGGCACGGCCGTGGCTCGTTGGTGTGAAGGGGCTGGTCTCTGCGGAACAAGCATCAGAGCTCATGTATGGGGGCACAATCTTCGCCCTGCCCAGGATATCCTACAGTCCGTCCGGTACTCTTTTGGCACAAACCGAAAAGGGGGATTTCAGACGCGGAGACGCCAAACAGCTGAAGGACCTCCAGCCAAGTGACCCGGATGCAAGGGTGGACGACGATCTGTACTCACTCATCGACACTGTGTCGGCCACGATCTATTATTTCCGCGCGGCTCGTCCGCCGACGGTATGTCTGTACACCGGTCGGGAATCGGGGATGGGAAGGTTTGTGCTGTGTAGCGAACGGTGCGCGGCGAACGAGCTGCACAAGGAAACAGTGATCAGGATGCCATGGTACATTAGTAAATCTATGCGCGCGTGCGATTGGGTAGCGCTCGGCTGAACGCTTGTTGTTCGATGATACCCTGTATAGATGCGAAGGCGAGATGGGAGGTCTCGCTCTGGACTCTGATCCATGGTGCTGGTCATGTCATTTATTAGACTCTTTCGCTCGTTGTTCGCTGCCAGTAGTCAGTCCTTTTAGATTCAATGATATATATCTTCAAGTCAACGACAGTGATTTGCCGTATCAGATCTAAGCCGAAACGCGATTCTTTCTAAGTTACGGTATGTGCTCAGTTCTAGTAAGTAGTGCTACAGGCGGGCGTCGTGCGTACCATTACCTGCATCATTACTAGCTTGGGAATATTGTATGCTTCAAGTTGATCCTGCCATCCGATGGGCATCTTTTTTATCTATGCTTTTCGGTTTTATAGTCGGCAGACATCTGGACCTCGCACTTGTAGCTGTAGAAATGATGCAGTCAGTGAGCATCAGGAAAACGGGTCAACTCTTAGCGAAGCGAGCACACGCTTGCCAATCCCAAGTAGATCCTTATACATGGGATTACTTAGGCGAGCACTTACTCTGCCCTTGTGAACACTTGAAAACACTTGACCGAGGAGTCGTGCGTTGGAACAGACCAGAAAAGTAATGGATTTCAAGTACATAATATGATACACATGTAATTAAAAAGTATCTAGAGCGTCATCGTGGGTATTCGTCGTCGGATTATCTCGTTGGGTCATCGTCATCGTTGGGTCGCCATTGTCATTATCGTCGGATCGTCATTGTCGTTGGGTTGTCATAGTCAGGTCGCCGTTGTCGTCGTTAGGTTGTCGTCGTGGTTGGGTGGTCGTTGTCGGGTTGTCGTCACGATTGGGTCGTTGTCGCGGTTGTTGTCGAGTCGTTGCCGTTGGGTTGTTGTCGTAGTGCATCGTCGTCGGGTTGTCATCGTAATTGGGTTGTCGTCAAACTATCGTCGCGGTTGGGTCGTTGTCGCGGTTGTCGTTAGGTCGTTGCCGTCGGGTCGTCGTCGCAGCGCATCTTTGTCGTCATAATTGGGTCGTCGTTGTCGTCGTCGGGTCGTAGGATTGTCATTATCACTGGGGAGTCATCGCCGTAGTAGGTTATCGTCAGATTGTCGTTGTGGTTGGGACATCATCGTTGTTGCACTATTGCGTTGTTGTCGTACGTCGCCATCACTGTAATGTTGTGTTTATTGTTGCTGTCGCTGCCTCGTCGTCGTTGCAGTGTCGAGGACTGGGAGTTATACCATTGGGATGGGCCAAGGGGAAGGGAGAGGACTACCGTCTTGCGGGCGTTTGCACACTTGGCGCCGTTGCAGTTGGTGCAACAGCGGCATGTGGCGTGCCGCTGTTGTCATCGGGGTGAGAGGGCAGGCGAGGAAGGAAAGTAGGGATCATCTTACCGCTGTTGTGGCGGGTGAAACGGTGGCACGAAATCATCCTTGCTGGGACGTGAGGGAAGTGGCAGGGGACGTCGTCGAGTCTGAACCAGCGGCCAAACCAGGTGTCTGGGGAGGTGCGGGTCCTAAGAGGGCAACGTCAACCAAGGCAGATGGGTCCGGTGTTCCGCTGAGGGCGGTGGTGAGGGCGGTGGAAGAGGAGAGAAAAGCGACGAGGAGAACAAGAGACATCACGAAGTTATAGACTCTTATCACAGGTCGAGGAGCGTGTGATGGGTACGTGTCGCTCGTGTCACTCTTGGACGGCGTATTTCCGCAGGCAGCAACAACGCCTGAAATGCGGAAATCATCCTCCCTCTCTGATGTTGTATTTCTAGCTTGGATCTACCTGGCACCCTCCTATACTTGTCTCCTTGACATCTTTTGTATCTCCCTCTATATCTTTTAACTTGGCAAATTCCACCTTGTATTCAATACTCTCACTCAAAGCCCTTGTCTTGCATTTGTCTCATTGGAAAGGCAACCCCCTTTGTTCTGGGCAACTCACATCCTTCCTTCAAGCCCTCATTTGATGCTCTTGATGCCTGAAAGGCATCCACTGCTCTGTTAGGCCTCTGCTTTCCACATGCCTCTTCTGTTTCTTGATAAGTCTTTACAGCTAGCCATGCATTCTTTGATTAGTCCTTCTTCTATCCTGCCAGTGTAGAGCATCCAGCTAGGTTTTACAGTTAGCCAAGTGGGTAACCCATAACAATTACCATGAAAAAAACCACAAGATCTGCCTAAAACTAATGTTGTTAAAGATCCTAGTATGTCACTCTTTGAACATTATCTTTTTGTATCAACAATCTAATCATTCAGTTGAAGTTGGTGATAACAGTGTGACTGAGTCCAAAGATGATGAGGAATATCTTAATTATCTATGAGGTTTTCAAGCAGTGAGTATATTGTTTTGATCTTATCTTGCTCTATCTAGTGCAGTGGACATGGCAAGTCTTCCAGGAGAGCAAGATGCTAAGTATCTGTGGCCCCCTGGGGTCAAGGTTGTGAAGCCTATTTGTATTTATCTGTGTAGATAAGCAAGTCAAAATATATTCATTTCATAGCTTGCTACCATACATCATGTATTACACCTCACTGGGGTCATCTGGCACTTAGTGTATCAAAAAAAAAAGAACTGTTTCACACCCAAGAAACAATCTAGAAAGATAATTCTATGCTCACTACCCTGAATTAGCCATTAGAGAGTCTCAGTCACTAACCAAGTATCAACTAGTAGATGTACTGGGTTTGCATAGTGGGACCTATGAGTGTGACTAAGCTGGATGCTGAATCAGGTCTGGAAACCCTAATTTGGTACTAAGCTGTGCTTGGGGTAGCCCAGAAATTCAAGCACGGATTCAGTATCCGGCTTAGTCACACTCGTAGGTCCCACTATGCGAACCTACTAAGTACTAGTACGTCTACTAGTTGATACTCGGCCAGTGACTGAGACCGTCAATGTATAAATTCGAATCCGATGTCGCCAACAATGCTAAGAATACAATACAATGTTCCCTCGTCGTCCGTAATCTCATGCAAATCCATAAACCACTATGTTACCCTTGACAAGCCTGGTCGGTCAGCCAAACCTTGAGCTGCTTGGCCAGCTTCTTGGCAGCGACCTCTAGTTTCTCGTCCCTAGTCCTCGTAACTTCCAAAATCGTCCGTTTTCGGTCCGACGTAGCTAGTAATAGGCCAATCTTCCTGGAAGAGAAAGCTATGGAAAGTATAGAAAACGGAAGAGGGGCAGGTCTACTTGTACTCGAACGGCGACTTGCGGCACCATGGGTCTCCATACTGCTGAGAGACTGGGAGCCGGGAGCGGCCGACGAAGAGGATATGCCAGACGCATTCGTGTACACCACCCCCTCGCGGAGACCATAGTAACGCACGAGATCTTCCAGACGGCTGCGTGGCTGCATGAGATCAAAGAGGTCCTTGAAAGACCCTTCGCGCTCCAGATGAAGTTCCGTGTCATCCATCATCACGTCCTCGCGAACCTTGAGTGCGATAAAGAGATCGAGTACTTGGGTCTCGCGCTGAGCTGACGATGATGGCTCGGAAGAAAGGGGGAATGGATCGGACGTGTACGGGGCACGGACAAGAGACTCGTAAGCGGAAAGATAAGCGGAGCGCAGCACGTGCATGCATGCTGATATAGATATTCAGCCCGATCGTCCACAGAACACGATAGCGAGACATTACCAACGTAGAACGACTTGTTCACCAAACGGAGCTGGTGTGCTATCCAGTAGAGCGTCTTGTGCTGGCGCTCAAGTCGAGTCTCGTCCAACCCGGGCGTCCAAGGAAACGTCGAGTACACGATCTTGAGGAGGAGATGGGGGGGCAGTGTGGCAAGACATGAGCGGGACCGACTGCCAGGAAATGGCGGAGGAGGGACGGGGACGGACGAAGCGTAGGGTGGCGGGGGAATCATGGACTTTTCGTCGAGAACGACCATGACGAGCTGCTCTTTTCGATCAATTTATAACGTGCGGAAGATCGCTACGGCTGCGGAGGTGAAGCACAGGGACATGTGACCTTGAGGTCTTATCCGAAATGCCACGACGAGCCCGAATACACGCCGTGTCCTTGAAGTCGTCCCTCGTCAATCTACCCATCTCTGTCTACGGCCCTCTTCTCGAACGCTCCATAGTGCGTGCGTGCATCGCGTCAGCACCGCGTCCGACACCCATTTGATGCCCCACAGCGACCACAAACACTCGCGGTACACTTAAAAGCGAGCACGTCAAAGGCTGAGGCGTACGTCGGATGGACTGGACTTGCTTCCTCTTCCTCTCTTGCCCATTTCAACGCAGACGCGCGAGAAAACACGTTCGAGACGATCGAAATCGATCCTCAATTCGCTCAAGGGCTTGGATTCGCAGAAGGCGACATCGTACGTCTACACTTCTTCCGTGCAGCCTCGGTCTCATCCCGTCAGGTCGAGATTGGCCTGTTGTATGATATTCCCTTTGCTACATCCGTGGCAACAGAACCACTCACCGCAGATGACTGGGACATCATCGTCAGTCAGCCTCGTTGATCTCCTTCAGCACTCACCCCCTCTTTCCTTCTAGGAGATACATGCTTCCCACGTCGAGTCTACGCTCCTGTCCCAAGTTCGCGTGGCAAAGGTCGGCCAAGAAATCGATGTATGGGTGCTGGGACGCACAAGAGTTCGTCTCCTTGTTTGTATGTCTTATACATCTGATCCGAGTTCTTTTTCCTCATCGCTTTCATCAGCTTCGTTGGCCTCGTCGACGAAAGGCAACGTGGCTCTTCTCACGACCGATACTGAAGTTAGCGTTGCGCCGAAAACTCATGCTCGCCAAAAACCTGCTGGAGGTAGTCTGACCAACATCGACGATACAGCTACCACAGAGCCCGCTAAACCTTCATTGCCTTCAACCGTCTTGCGAGTGCTTCCGACCCGATTACTTGACAGATTCTCTCCCCCATCTGCCTCTTATAATTGTCCAGAAACACTGGCATACGTTCACCCTTACATATTTGCCAACCTTGCGCGATCCCGCTATCCGATGAAGGATGACATGATGGACGTATTTCTAAAGTTTACCTATCGCTTGTTGGATCCTCCAGAGAACCCTCTTAATCCACCTCGGGATACTGAAGCAAAGGCAGAGACAAAAGAGCCTGCTGCCCAAATTCTTCATCCAGGAGGAAAGACCGAGGCCTCTCCCATCAAAGAAAATGCCTCGCCAGACGTGTCTACTGGAAATTCCCTCATACTGGGATGGTCTACCAAAGTCCTGGAGGGCCACGTGTACTTTCCTTATGGGCTGAAAGATGCTCGCGATTGGCATTGGATTCGGTGAGTCTCGACTGCTGACATCATTAGAAACTACGTGTTGATGCTAGCGGTGAAGTGTCACTCCAACGGGGGAGAAAAAAATGTTTTCGGACCTTTTTATCGACAACTCTGCCTTATTAGAACCACTGTGAGCCTGATTTTCCATCGATGCCCGCCCACTGAGACCTGTCAAATCCAAGACAACCAATCGTGCCGGAATTTGTGCTTTCGGGCGTACAAGATGTCCTTGAGGAAAGTACTAAACAACTCACTGCTAATTTCGCGCTCCACTCTGTTAACGAGAAGGTACATGGCAGTACGTGACTTGCTTGCTATAGATTTTCCGAAACACTCAATAAAACAGTCTCTGCAATTCTCTTGACTGGGAGAAAAGGTGTCGGAAAGACTTCACTAGCTCGGGCAATTGCCAAGCGACTTGAAGAAGATACCCGCGTATATGCATGTTCGACCCCTGCTCTATTCTTACCACTTTCCTGCTGACCCGATCATAGACACGCACTACATCGACTTCAAGACATACAGTGAAAAGCCCGTGGCGACCTTGAAGGCTCTCTTCCGATATCTGTATGAGATAGCGGCCTGGCATCGTCCGACCGTGCTTATATTTGATAATCTTGACAAGATCTTGAAGGCGGAAGTCGAGGTGAGCTGCCTTCAACACTCGACGCTTTTCTCCCTAATGTCGATCGAACGCGGTTCACTAGCACACTGACTCGTTTCGGTCTCGCCATATCACAGAGCTTTTTCTCGCTCAGTACTCCTCCGGAGAACGCATGACACCTTTGAATTTCCGCGGAATAGTAATGATCGGCACGGCTGAATCGCAAGCGAGTCTCCATGCCCTCGTTCATACCCTTCATATCTTCCAAGAAGTGTATCACATTCAGTCTCCCAACAAGAATACTCGCAAAGAGGTAAGCTTGTGCTCAGTTTTTAGCACTTGTTGCTGGTCTGATTTTTCTTGTTAGATATTGACCAACTTGGTGGAACGACTGCAAGCAAAGTCCCCTGGTGTCATCCTGGATACTGACGATCCTCCCAATATTCCTATGGTTGCGACACATGCGGAGGGCTACTCCCCTGTCGATTTACAAGATTTGATTACCCGTACACTACAGCAAGGTGCCAGTCGAGCCTTTTTAAAGCATGGAGCGGGAGCAACTCAGGTGAACTCGTCGATTTGAATAGATCGCTTTGGTGGATCTAACAAGGATCCAAGGTTATCTTATCTGGAGCCGATTTCTCGAACGCACAAACGGACTTCGTTCCGCAGTCGCTGCGGGGCGTCCCGCTACAAAAGTCGGATGTGGAATGGAGTGATATTGGAGGTAAATCTAGGCCACCTTCATTGTGTCCTTATCGATTACGACGCTATCAGGCCTAAAACATGCTAAACGGATTTTGCGGGAAACATTGGAATGGCCCACCAAATATGCTCCATTGTTTAAGCAGTCACCCTTGCGCCTGCGTTCAGGGTAAGTCGGCAGAACGTTCATCGAGTGCTCTCGTTTACGTTTAGACAGATTGATGCTCTATGGTTACCCTGGGTGTGGGAAGACACTGCTTGCATCAGCCGTGGCCAAAGAATGTGGGCTGAATTTCATTAGTATCAAAGGCCCTGAACTCTTGAACAAGTATATCGGTGCGAGCGAAAAATCGGTGCGTATAACCTGAAACGGTCGGCTTGTTCTTATATTGATTTTCAGGTAAGGGACATCTTTGATCGGGCTTCATCTGCAAAACCATGCGTCTTGTTTTTCGACGAATTCGATTCAATTGCTCCGAAGAGGTCTGTCGTCTTTATGGTATTAACTACATTTGTTTACATTTATGATTTCAGAGGTCACGACAGCACAGGAGTGACTGATCGTGTGGTAAACCAGCTACTGACAGAGATGGACGGCGCGGAGGGCCTGACTGGTGTGTACGTTCTTGCTGCCACAAGGTTTGTCATTCATTGCGAACGACTTCATCTACGCCTGACTTGTCAAAATAGTCGGCCTGATCTCATTGATGCCGCCCTCCTTCGGCCCGGCCGCCTTGACAAGTCTGTCCTGTGCGACATGCCTGATCAAGAGGACAGGAAAGATGTAAGAGTGGTTATTTTCATACGTTCCTGTGGAACTAAACCGATTAGATTTTGCAAGCGGTATGCCGTAAAGTAACTTTGGGGTCATCCGTTGACTTGGATGAAATCGCTCGAATGACCGAGGGATACTCAGGGGCTGATCTTCAGTCTTTGGTTTACAATGCCCATCTGCAAGTCGTACACGCATCCATTGATGCTACTTCGACTAGTCGATCGAGGGAGGAGAGTGAGAAACGGATTCAATACGTAACACTAGGTGCTGTTAATGGGCAAAAGATCGTGTCGAGAGCCGAGGAAACCGCGATGCAGCAACGAGTACGGAAGCCGTTCTGTTCCTGTAAAGCAAACGTCTCACGTTTTCTTACAGTTGCAACAAATAAAAAGCTCTAAAACAGATATCAACAACGAGAAGAAACCAGCTGATTCGCCTAAAAAGGTTTGATCTGTGTTTTTATTGTTCAGGAACGGTCGCTTAGTCGTGTGGGCAATATCAGTATGAGATTACCCAGACAGACCTTTTGCAGGTACTCAAGACCACACGGCCCTCTGTTTCTCGTGAAGAACTGAATCGTTTGGGTAGGATGTGAGTGTCTTTACAAAGTGCCGTACAGGATTGCTGATGCTGGCCCGGGCGGTGCCAGATATAGCGAATTTGTATCAGATCGTAGTAGCCAGAAAGTGTTCCCGTCACCACCCGCACCAGGCGGTGTCGGCTCGCGAGCAACGCTCGGATGATTTGGCTCTGCAATGTGTTTTATGAACTGAAATAGACATGGTCGACATTTCCCTTCTTGAGGTTCGCCTCTATTTTTTTGGGCGGGTGTCCCGCTTTTGGAGACGTTCTGTGATGCAGCCCACGTTGTGAACGGATGGGTGCAACGAGGCAAGGGTGCCAGTAGTATCTCGGGGTCTCGTGCGACAGGACCCCAGTATGTGGGAGTGAGGGTTTATTAACAACCAACGCGATCCCCCCTCGCAGACGAGCGAAACACTGGAAATTTTGTTACTTTATTATGGTTTCTTCGAAAAAGCATCAGAAACATGGCAAAGCACCGCTACAAAGTGCGTTTCGTATTGCACAGTGTTGCAATTGCTTGTGTTGTGGGCGATTGATTGACACAGCAAGCAGCGAGAACCCGCACGACGAGGTCCAGAGGCAGGGTCAGTCCTCGGGATGGTCAACCAGCTCACAGCAGCTCTAATCCGGTCATCTTTGTTACTATTAGCCCCTTGCCGATCCCGAACAGAACACCCAGCAACTGACAGAGCAGCTGCGCTCGTTGGGGCTCTATGCGGCCGACACGCTTGGCGATGGCAATTGTCTATTTCGTGCCCTGAGCGATCAGTTATACGGCACCCCTTCATACCACCCCCAACTCCGCAAAGACATTTGCGACTGGATTGAAGCTCACGCACAACGTTACGAACCGTTTTGCGAAGATGAACGTGGGTTAGCCACTCATCTTCGGTGCATGAGGGAACAAGGTGCGTGATCTTGGCCGTTCCGTTGCCATGGTCTCATTCTTGTTCCGTCCCACAATCTGTGTCGTGCAGGCACCTATGGTGGTCACCTCGAGCTATCTGCCTTTGCCCACTTTGTGCGGCGGAACGTCAAGGTCATACAGCCTGGACTTGTGTACGTCATTGAGTGGCATGCGGGGGGTGAGATTATTGCCGATCGATCCACTTCTCCGGCGCCGGAAACACACGCTGACAAGCACCCAATGGATGCGCGTGAGAGGCGACGCCTTCGGAAGCAACGCGAAGAAATATCACAACAAGAGGAGACCAACGATACGGTGTACGTGGCGTAAGTTCACATCCTGATATGAATTTTAAAATCGGTCCGCTGAACGTCGTGGCCTGTCGCAGATACCATGATTGGGAACATTTCTCATCGATCCGCAATTTACGCGGCCCACACGCAGGCACGCCAAACGTCTGTGAACTCCCAGCAGACTCGAACGCTATCGCACCGTCACCTGTGAAGAAGCCACCTTCGTCACGGGCCAGGACAAAGCCGGATTCCAAGGCTGCTCTCAAACGCTCCAAAAACGGGCAATTTACGAGCACAAGGGTGAAGATCGAAGAGACGACGATTCCCACTCCGACACAAATACCTCTTCCCATGTCGCGCTCGCCGTCGCCCCTATCCACTTCCGAATCACTGCCCCAAATCGATGTTGATGTATTACCACCTACGCCTGTCACTTCACAACCAGACTCTTCGCTACCAACCGTCCTCCGGGTTCACCGATCACCTAAACGCACATTTGACGAATCGTCTGGCTCTTCCTCTGTATCAGATTCTGTAGCAAAAAGAACCCGCAGTGCTCACAAACTCCCTCCTCCTACGACGCAGCTGAGGCCAGACCCTGATGCGATTGAGGTCGATGACCCGGAGGAAGAGGAAGAGTCGACACCTGGACTGTCTACCCCGAGATCCTCCGGTTCTACGCGTTCTTCTTCTGTAGGATCGTCCCCACTCCCTGGGACGCCGCCTCCGGACCCCGAAACTGAGCGTATGTTTGTCGAGAAGCCTTTGACGCGACGTCAACGCAAAGCACTCGGCCTTCCGAGGCCACGAGCTGCCCTCGTTGCCAAACGTGCGAGTGCAGGGAAGATTGTCATCCCTGGTGGTCGATTCAAGCGTAACGTTGGCACAGTGGCGGAGGAAAAGGGGTCGGCGAAGATGGTAGAAGCAAGAGAGGATGATGAAGGTAACGTGCAAGGGGAGTGGCAACGAAATGGAACGGGAAGGCTGGACGTGCGTGGCTTTCGGGAATTGAAGATCTAGCCCAGGGTCTATCGCCTCCTTTACGTTCACCGACGACTCGCATGACCCTTGTTACGACGGGCCCGCCTTCTTCGAGCTTGCATGACAGCGGAAGCCACATCCACATGACAGCATCATTGAATCATTGACGTGCTTCTTTGAACATTTAATTCAGCATCTAGTTAGACCATCATTCCCCAATACCCCCCATTATTTAGCTTGTATCAGTACATACCGAACTTGAAGGAAGATATAGGACACGTGACTGACCATGCGTATGTCTCCTGACTCCTCTTCTCCTTCCCGAACGCCGATGGACTTTTCGAACGACGTCTACACCATCCACCATGTCGAGTCCCTGCGTCGCGAGGCTTCCTACTATTGGCCATTTAAACACCACAGATATTCAAATGGAGCGTTTCATTATGAATATGACTTTCGTCCAGCGCTGAACCTTCGTGCCCTTATTGCTTCGCTTTCTGATTCTGCAGGCGACACGCGTCCAGACGGTTCCATTCTCGGTAAACGCAAACACTTGGAGCCGGATTGTACGCCTTCGAAACGAATCAGAGTCGACCTCGTAAACCAGGGTATCTCACAAGGCGAAAGACATACAAGCGCTCATGGTCCAGGTCATAAGCAGATTTATCCTTCGTATTGGGAATCGCTTTCAGACCATGTCAACGAGGTGTTTCCGACCGCACACACCTCCTTTCTTCAAGTTTATCAGTTCGGGTTAAACTTGCGGTATAACAAGGCGGTCGACACGCGTTCGAACAACCACTCTTCAGACGAAGCTGCAAAACGAAGGGGATGGGTCGAGGAAGAGGAAGTGTTGTCTTCTCTCCTACAAGACCGTCAGAGTGACGCCTCTCTTTCACGTGATATAGATTTGGGAACGTTCTCCATGGCGCGTTATCATGGTCGCTTTTTGGCTGTCTCTGGACAACTTCCCAAGCTCTCTCCCGTGCACCAGCAAACGGTCAATGAATATAGTGAAAAATGGTTGTTTGTACTGCCAAATATTCCTTGGCCAGACGGCATCACAGAAGCTGGACGCGACGATTCGGAACCAGACGATCAACATCTAGGTATGCACGACGACTTTATCGCCGCCTGCGCCGTTCTCCAGTCCCAGGATCGCACGAAGCTGGAGGCGAGTCTTCGGCTCCATGTCCTTTCAGAGGGTACATACGATCCCACCTGTGATTTTCCGTTCGAACTTCGCGCCCACTTTACGCTCTCTCTTGCTATACCCCAGACATATAATCCATTCAATATTTCGCTTGCCCAGAATAAGCTTAACGAGCTCGAGAGTCTTCAACGCCGACTTTTCTGCTTCCTCTCCAAGACGCCTCCGGCATATCCAGTTTTAAATAACGCTGCGGATGACGACTCGAATGTGACCATCCCCTTCTTTCTCAACTCTTTACGCCCAGCACCTCCTCTTCCGCAGAATGCAATATATGAGTTGCTGCAACCCGATGGACTCCTCTCTTCGTTGATGCCCTTTCAGAGACGTACCGTTGCTTGGATGCTAGAGCGTGAGGGCAAGGATATCACGTCTCTGGGAAATGTAATACCACTCGACCTCTCGAAGGCTTCTTCAAGCACATCACGCAAGTATCTACCACCATTTTGGGAAGAGATAGAAATGGGAGGTCAAACTTTCTTCTTCAATCACCTCACAAGTGCTCTTAGTCCCGAACCCCCTGACCCTCATGCCGCGTTTGGGGGCATACTTGCTGAGGAGCCAGGTTGGTTGATGCTCGCTTTTCTCGATCGAGGACTGAAGGCGGGCGTTAATCCAGGTCTTGGGAAAACAATGGAATGCCTTGCGTTGATGCTTCTGAACCCCGCTTTGGAAAGGAATCCGTCGAACAAGAGATGGGATCCGGAAGCGAAACTATATGTCAAAGAGATCAAGGTAGCGTTCGGTCTAGCCCACGTCTAGTGTACCCGTCAGCGTTTTTTGCAGACGACGCTCATTGTGACCCCTCCTGCACTGGCCTCCCAATGGGCAGACGAGCTGGCTGCTCATGCACCAGATCTCAAGGTTTTCGCATATGAAGGTTGGACGAAGGTCAAGGTGCCCATCACAGAGGCTGACGCAGAAGCGGAGAGAGCGAAACTTAGAGGTCGGAGAGTGCGCAAGACCAACGGAAAGGGCAAGAGGAAAGCCAGAGATCCCGAGGCTGACGACGATTCGGGTTTCGATACGCAAAACGAAGACGACGACTTGGATATGGCCCTTGATTGGCCCAACTACATCAACCAGTTTGACGTTTGTATCACGACCTACAAGGTCCTTCAGACCGATATATCCGTGGCTCGTGTGCCTCCTGAACGTTCCCGTAGAAAGACTGTAGAGTACAAGAACTTGACGAGGCAAAGAAGTCCCCTAGTGATGTGCGAGTGGTATCGGGTGATCATGGACGAGGTGCAGATGATGGGAATGGGTAAATCCGAGTTCGTTTTTTTTTCTTTCTTTCAACATTTTCTTTCATTCGCTCATCTATAATTATAGGGAGATGGTTGGTCTCATTCCCCGCTTGTCTTCTTTTGCTGTCTCTGGAACTCCAGCCCGCTCCCAAGTCTCGGACCTCATTGGCGTCCTTCGGTTCCTGCGTATTGATGACATTGTGACGCCGAAGCGAATGTGGAATAGACTTTTAAAACCCGGATTCAAGGAACTGTTTGCGTCGTTATTCCAAATGTATTCTGTCAGGTCAGTCAGTCATGAATCTCGAGTCTCGTCTTGTTCTCTGACTTAGATGTCAGAACGTTGAAGTCTTCTGTCCAGAACGAGTTGACAATACCCCAACAGCGACGGTATTTGGTAAACATCGAACTCGGGCGCGTAGAACGTCACGTGGGTTATCTCGTGAAATTTGTGGCGAGGATTTGAATGGAATGAATTTCGACAGGTGTATGATCGAGCTCTGGAGGAAGCTCTTGCTGAGCTTGGGTTGGACGCACGTGGGGTGGCGGCAGAGGAAGGCTGGGAAGTAGATGCAAGCGTGCTGAGGAACGTACTGAGGAAATTGAGAGGGATATGTACACACCCTCTGGTGAGCCATCGGTCACAAGTTTCGTCCTCCCCGTTGTGATTTGGTGCGGTACAGGTCGGACAATTGGTGAGACAAGGCGACAGACTACACAAACCGGGTACCTTGAAGAGCATCGCCGATGTCTTGGAGGTGCGTACGTTTATGATGTGTATTGAAGGTCGCGTTTACTTGCGTACGCGCAGTCGATGAAGGAGCAAAACTGGAGGAACTTGGTAGAGGATCGCAAAGCAAAAGTAGGCGTTTCAAGGTCGTTCTCCGTTTTGTGCTCACTCTCTGGCTTGCTCTTCTAGATTTTGATGCTGACGCGTCTTGCCCAACTTCAACAACACTGTGCAAATGAGTTGGACAGGTATCAGCGTGCACTGGAACACTTGCTTTCTGCAGAAACGGAAGCCAATCAGCTCGTGGATGAAATCAAGGGTTTGGTAACGCAGCACAACACAAAGGGCGAAATTCTCAAAACGGAAGCACAAGCGTTGAGGAAGGCGAGGCTCCATAATGGCCAAAACGACGAAGGCGTCGACAAGGGAAAAGGAAACGGAACGTCACCAGAAGACTCTGATCTCGATTTCGACGAGTTTGAGGATGCAGAAGACAAGGGTCTACCCAAGACGCTCGCTGGAGAGGAGCATAGAGCCAAGCGGATAGCATTGCTAGCTCGTCTGCGAGAATGTTTCATGGTGCTTCACAAGGTAAAATTTTTACAGGGAGACGTGTACCACGTCCTTGGATCTTCGTACTCGGAGAGGGAAGACGCGGCGTACGCGGACGCCGAAAGCCTGCGCAAAGATCTACTCAAATGTGAGTTTACTTTGAACATACCACTGGTGTTTGAGCTGACGTTTGACTTAGCTACGGAAGAAGCGGCGAACAAGGTTATGCGAAGACTGAACGTTGCCGCGACGGAAAAACGTGTGACAGGACAGGCGTTGCAAATCCCATTACCGTTCATGAAGGGCGGTGGTATTAGATCTGCTCATTTAGTGAGTGCTCCGCACAGTCTAAGACCTTCTTGCGTTCATTTTGCAAACCTTCCTTAGTTCGAAGAAGCAAACGATATTATCGAAGACGTACTCAACGAACAAGCCGTACTCATCTGGGAATGGCGTACCAAGATCGTTGAACTGCTTACACGGACGCTCGGTTCTTCTGGCGAACAGGCTGACGGAGAGGAGTACGCGCGCACGTTGGACACGCAAGGCGAAGCAGAAGCCTACCTACAAGCCTATGCTATTCTCCTCGCCGACCGTCGGGAAACGATCGCTGCGGAACGAACGCTTCTTGCCGTGCACGAGGGGAGGGAGAAAAAGGCGAGAAAAACCAAGACCGCTGCACGGGCAAAGTCTCAACCTAGGGCAAGTTTGCAAGTCAAAGGAGACGTTGAAGTTCAACCTGAGCATGAGGTGCTGTACGGGCAGCTATTAGAGCAACGCAGAGAGCTGCAGTTATCTGAACGCGCGCTCAAGTCGGTGATGGTAGACCTTTCTGCTATTGTTGCTCGTGCCCCGAAGGAGAACGACCCGGAGAAGATTATAGCCAGAAACGGTGCGGCCGATTTAAGAGCGCTGATAGCAACACTGTGTAAGCAATCTCGCGCCATTTGTGACGTCGGGCTAAAAATGTGGTGACAGTGGACTTGAACGATAAGCTCGACGCCGACCTCGCCGTGTTACGCAAGGCTTTCAATGATCGTATCGTGTTTGTGTCCTTCCGACTTGCAAAACACGGCCATTCACTCTTTGGACAGTTACTTTCGACAACTTCAAGAGATCTCGGATACCGTGGCCGAAGTGGAGTGGGATGGTCCTCTTGCCGATGCCGTAGAGGTGGCCAACCTCGATGTCGCTAATCTTGCTGTAAAGATTAACACGAGTCGCGCGCGACAACGATATCTTGAACATCTTGCCATGGACGGGTCCCGTATCGATGAGGAGGGTGTGTGTATTCTGTGTCAGTGCGAATTTTTCCAAGGGTTCATTACTCATTGGTATGAGGTTCTCCTCAAGCGGCGAACAAAATGCTAACACCTCGACAGTGCTCACATGTTTTGCGAGGTACGTTGGTTGAATTTGAATGTGGTTCAATTTGGAACTGTTTCGACCATCTATAGGGTTGTATGAAGGCATGGATTGCCCGTGGCCGAGGAAGAGCTTGTCCCGTTTGCAGGTATGGCAACGTTAGCCATTCGTAGCTGTCAATTCGATATCTCTACAGGGCCCCAATCAATCCTGGACAGTTGCAACGCTTCACAACGCAGGAAGATCAGCCGCCACCGCCGAGACCTGTCATGGCCGATGGAGAATTGGTTCCCGTGTCTCGTCGGAAAATCGAGTACAACATGATCAGTGGGTTGGAATTATGATGCGCGACACCGCAGACGCTTATCTATCGCGGTTGAAGGCCCCGATTTGTTTACAGACATTCAGACGATGGAATCGGACGGGAACTATGGAAGCAAGATCCAGACGCTCGTTCGACATTTGCTGCACATCCAACTTGTAGACCCAGGCGCAAAGAGTATCGTATTTTCCGCATGGGCTGATTCATTGACAAGTGAGTGTATAGCTTGTTTCGGAGAGGGCTTGGGATTGATGGGATTTCCAAGTCGTCGAACATGCACTTCAGTTGAATGGCAAGTCGTCCAAATAGTGTACGGGCACGACTGAGATCATTCCAGGTATACCCTGCGTGCGCCTCGACCAGAGTCGAGGAAAAGGCAAAGATGGTGGGGCGAAACGGTTCAGAGTGGATCCGAGTCTTCAAGTGCTCCTTTTACATGGGTATGCAAACTGCACACGGTGGAAACCTGTTTGACGACTGTACAGTGAACGCGACAACGCTGGTCTGAACGTGACGTGTGCCTCTCGCGTATTTCTTTTGGAGAGTGTTGTGAATCACGGATTCGAGGTGCAGGGCAAGTTTGTGTGTTGTTGATGCATTCGGTTTTTTTGCTTAGCCAAGCGAACAGCCATCGCCCGTATAGATCGACTGGGTCAAACTAGAGCCACCGAAGGTATGTCACCCTTGCGCGCTCGCCCTGTGACGAGTACTAAACGATGAAATAGTTTTTTGTTACTATGCTGAAGGTACGTCCGTTAGTCGACACTGATGCGGAATTAAGATTGAAAGGGGGTCCTCAGACACCGTAGAGAAGAACATTCTCGACCTCGCTGCCAGACAGGGTCTATCCCTGTACACCAAAGAGAACTCTGCAGGGTCGCTCAACGTAACATCTCTTGCGATGGACTCGGAGAAGAATCTGGTCGAGTCGCCAACGAAATCGAGCAAGAAAGGACAGCCCGCTCAAAAAGGCGACTTTATCTTCAAGTACGTCTCTTCCTTTTTTTTTCACGGTCATTTTTCTTTGGGATCCAACGTTGGTTCAGGGTGAACGACATGCTGGCGATTCTGTTCCCACACATGTTTGAGGACATTGAATACCTCTTGCCGGCGGATGCCCGTGTCGAGGCGTCGCCGTCTTCCGGGTATGTGGCAGCAGCACCCGCACCCGTCCTTCCGTCCACGAGACGAGTGTACGTCAATGCGGAAGCGGGACCGTCGAGACTTTCCGGAACGCAGTGAACGTGTGCTCGTCGTCGAAGATGGCGATCCGTCTAGGCCTTTTTGTCTCTCTTTTGTTCTTTTTTATTGTATTTTCGTCGGGAGTACTACTACGACCTTTTTGCGTGCGGCGTGTTTCGAGTGACGTGGCGAGCATGCATCGGTTCAACTCTTCTTCTTCTCTCCTTTCCGCGGAAAGCAAAACGGTTCGATGCATTGGGAACCGATCGTCCTCATAACCGTCCATTTTTCACCACACGCGCAGGATTAAAAAAAAAACCGTTCTGAACCAAAACTTGGCGACGAGATGAACGGGGATCGATTGTTCTTTTTTTTTTTTCGACCATCGCAACATGTTTTGTGCATCGTGTCCGTCGGAGTACGTCCGTTTCGGTTCGTCCCGGCTCACTCGTCATCATCACACGGCACGCGGTTTTTTGAAACGGAAGGCGGGCCTCGTTGCAAAGGCGCGTCTGAGGAGAGAGAGAGAGCTCGAAAGCGAGAGCGCTTTCAGAAAGGGAAAAGACCGAAGACAGGACAACGCGGCGACCGCGTTCAGCACGAACACAGGGGCTGATCAAACAAGCCAAAACGCGGCGTACGACACGGGAGATCTCCGCAAGCGATGGGCTCGAGGCGTGTCGCGTTCCACAATCAAAAGGATCAGTTTGGGTGGTTATTGAAAAAAGAAGGGAATCTTGATCGATATCGTAGAGCGTACGTGATGCAGTATCGTCGACTTCGCCGCATGACGCACGAATTCCCCGTTCGAGCCCGATGCAAATCCGGAGTCGAGTCAGGAAACGAATTGCACACCGCCATGATGTCACGCTCAACACGAGGCTCTAAAGACCAACTCGTTTTACCATGTTTCATATCGGATTTTCAATTGACAGCAAAGGATGGCCATCGAGGCCATCCCAATAAACGAGTACCAGCTATGCGAGTGCTACGAAAACGAAGTAAAGACATGGTAAAAAAATAGAGTAATACGCCGCACAGCGACGAAGTGACTATGTAGTACGTACTCCGTATACTGGTCGATTATAATGCATAATTTGATACCGCGGGATTGCGCGTGAAGCGAAAAAAAGAGTCGAAATCGAAAGGAGAAAGGACAAATGATTTGTGACGTGTGATGTGGATGCAGAAGGTCGCCCGCCTCAGTTGATAACGGCAGTGCGACAGAGTTGTGACGGATAGCGATGCAGATGAAAACGACAAAGCGGGGACAGGTAAAAAAAAAGGGGGGGGAAGGCGCGATGTGAAAGCGAGAGCGAGCACACGGGGGGATCTTGGTTGAAATATTATGCGACGAATGGGAAATGCTAGAGTGCTGACGAGATCCTTGATCGATGCAAAAGAGGAAAGAGGAAGAAAAGGGTCTCGGACTGACGCGCCGTTAAAATGCGCCTCCGTCCCAACTAGCCCGCTTGCGCTTGTTGTCGTTGACTTTGCGCAGTTGCAAGTCTTGCGGCGAGACATAGCTCATTCCGCGCTGGTGTGCTGGCCGTGAGCCCGTCCCTACAGTTCCCGATTCTCGGGTCGTCTCCGCGAGTAGCGCTTGCGCAGTCTGGACGACCTGAGTCACCGAAGAGTAGGGCGCCATAGACTTGAGCGACGTGTTCGAGCGCGCCAAATCGAGTGCTTGTCCTTGCCTCGAGGCATCAGTGGCACCCGAACTCGTGTCGTGGTGACCATCCACCGAATGACTGCCGCTGTAATAATGCAAGTCTAGGAAAGGGAGATTGTGCAGGTCGCTCGAACTGGATGGTTTCCACAAATCAGGGACATCTGTGGCATGCAACGCGGCTTGCTCAGAGGTGTGTTGATGAAATGCATCGAAAAAAGGCAGCGAGCGCGTGGTTGTGATGACAGGCTGCGAGTGTGTCTGAACCTGTGTCGAACGTGTACCAGTGGAACGCGGCTCAGACGGCGGCACGGATATGGATCGGCCGTGCGATCCGGATGCATGGACGTGCGACAGAGGACGCAGCGCGCGAGACGTTGTCAGCGGCGTCGCGGGCGGCGTCGAGTGCGCCAAATCGACCATGTCGTCCATGCTGTGGGGCGCGATGGCAAACAACTCGAGCGTAGACGCAATGTTCAGAGACGTCTCCGTATCTTCCTTTTGAGTACCGATCTCGCCGGTGGCACCAGACGCGGGCACTTCAGACTGATCGTTGAGCGTAATCGAGGCCAGCTCGATCTCGTCAATGCCAGGGAGGGGGGACGCGTGCATCTGCATGGGATGCAAACCAGAGGGTGGCTGCATTCCAGAGAGCCCGAGAGCAGGAGCTCCGAAACCGAAACCGGGCCCACAATACGATTGCTGCGGCTGATGCGTGCGCGTACCAAAGATAAGGTCGCCGGCGTAGTTCGAGTGGTGGGTGAAGCCCCTAAATGTGCTTGTGGGGAACATCTCAGGGTCGGAAAAGGTGGAGTGGGTATCTCCAACGCCAGCCTCGGAGGCAAAGTCATGAAATGTGGTCGGAAATAAGTCATATCGATCCATGACGCCATGATTGAGGTGGTGAAACGAAAAGGGGGACGATGGTGCTGGCGAGAGGCCGTCTGCAAAGGAAGAGCTACTGCTAGAGAAGGCGGACGTGTCGAGCCGAGGATTCGCAGAGAACCAGTCCTGCGCGCCCCAGGGCGACTTTCCGATGGTGGGCATGCGACGCATAAAAGGGGACTGATTGAACGGGTAGTCGGAGGACATGTGCGACGAGGTCGGAGAGCCTGCGTTGGCCGACCAGCTGCTGGAGTGGATCGGGGTCTCGATGGTGGACCAGGCGCCCTGTGACTGGGACGAGTCGGTCAGCTCGGAGAGAGAATGGGACGCGCTAGGCATAAAGTCAGGGATGGAGAGCGGTTCGGATAAAGGGTCGATCGTCTCCATGTCCATCTCCGCGAATGGCTCGGCCGAGGACGGTTGCTCGTCTTGAGGACACGTCTCGGTCGTGATGGGAGGGCACTTGAAGAGCCTACGCGAGGTCTCTTCTTCGCCTGCGGAGCTGTCCTCGTCTTCGGAGCAGGTAGCGCTCTCTGGTACGCTCTTGGTACCGCCCCTGAGCAACCTGGAGACCCGCTTCTGACGGGTAGGGCCGATGTGAGATGTGGTGGAGGGGAGGTGGTCGTCTGTTGCTGCGCGGACGGGGAGGCCTTCCTTCTTCTTCTTTGGGGCGTTGCGTGGCTTGTAGCCTGCAGCCTGGTAGAGCTCGGGGAAGGCGTTGCGGAAACGGTCGCGAAGGTCGGTGGAGCGGCGGTTCTGCTCCTGGAAGATGGGGTCCTTGACGATGGTTGCCCACACGGTGCCGTGCTTCTCGTAGCCAGCCTTGAGCGCGCGGTCCTCTTCTTCGGTGAAGGGACGGCGCTTCTTCGAGCGGGTCTTTTCAAAGATGGAGCGGCCGTCAGGAAGGGTGGAGCGGATCTTGCTCGAGAGATGGGTCTTTGCGTTTGGATAGTGTTCCTTGTACGCGTCGGGAAAGTACGTGCGGAACCTGGCGGGGAGAGATGAGCGAAGGGAGGGGAGCATAGACGAGACTGACCGGTCCTTGAGGTCGACCGGGGAGCGGTTGTCAAACTTGAGTCGGGGGTCTTTGAGGATGGCTTTCCAGTTGCCGACGCCCCACTGGGATGGCGTGAGCGGGGGTGCTGTGGAGGAGGATGGCATGTACGCACGGTGTTGCAGCCGTCGACGAGCATTTGGGTTTCTTGTTCGGTCCACTTTTTGCGCTGTTTCTTCTGGACGACGAAGCCGTCCTGCTTGTCGCGGGGGTCTTCGATCCTGCGAATCTTGCCCTTGCGTTCGGGCATGGTGGTGTCGGGGATGCTGGTATCGTCGCGGAACGACCAGGCGGGGACGAGGCGGGGTGAGGAGGGAGAGGCCAAGGAGACGCGACGCTGTTTGAAGGAGGAGGAGGAGGAAGAGGAAGAGGAAGAAGAGGACGGGTCCGACATGGCAAGATAATCAAAACGAGCGTCGTAAATGAAGGAATTCGGTTGGTACGTTTCTTTTTCAAAAATAAATAAATAAATAATTGGGTAAAAAATATTTATTTGTTTTCGTGACTACGCCGTGCCCGACACTTGTGGCGCGATGCGTTCCTCGACGCGGCCAAGCCGTTCTATCCACACCTCGAGTCGTCCTGCCAGCTCTCCAATCTGTCCCCGTGACAGCACACGCGGCTGAACCCACGTTATGTGTGCTTTCTCATCCACCTGGTCCAGCGTACCTCGTATCAACTTGAGGCTGCATGCGCCTGATTATCAGCAACACGCCTCCTTCCATATCCTCAATTCTCACTCACCTCAGTGCCTTCATGATCAAATGTTCGACTTCATCAATCGCAAGTCGCGTCTCCTCGGCGATCGTTTGGAACGTCATCGTACGGTCATTCGCACTCCGTTTGAACACAGACTCTATGAGCGCCATGAGACAGATCTTCTGTCGAAGAAACGGATAGTTTTGTTCCAGAATCGGCTGCATCCGCTTTCAGCTTCTCTCGTTTCGTACGGCTCTCCGCACCCATCACGCACCTCCTGCGGAAACAGCGGTGCCAGTGCTTCGAATTTGCCAATGTTGCCTTCATTGAATGTAAACAACAGCTTCTTGATCCAATCATACTGCGTGTTGTCCAACGCATCCAGTATCGGATGCATCAGCTACCACAGGTGAGGTCATCGTCAGCATTTTCAGAGCCTCGCGCTCTCGACGTAACGAAACGAGAAAAGAAAGAAGAGAGAAAGAGAAAGCCAATCGTTTTTCAAATAGCGAGAGTAAACATACCAGTTCCCCAAAGTTGTAGATACTCTCGCCGAGGAACGCCGATATCCCAAGGTCGTGCGCGCGCAACAAACGTTCCTCTGCCGTGAGGTCCGTCCCCACATCAACACATGCCAAATACAGCAATGAATGCTTGTAATACGGGGCATATTCCGCTTTCGCCTGCGATCCAGATCGCGTCAGCATTCTGATTCAGTAGAACCTTCTCCGTGTTCTATATCACCTTGTAGTAATCCGCAGCCACCCGATAATACGACGCATTCACAGCGTTATCCACGCTTTCGAGTTGATCGAGCGTCTTCCAGGCCGTGTCCATGTCCTTCTTCGTACCTTCCAAATCGCCGTGTACGAGTCGGGCATGCGCGATGTTGGCCAGCAAGAGCACGTATGCCTCTTTGGCGTTTTCGGCATCGATACGTGATACGAGGGCGCTCAAGAACCCGAGCTGCGCCTGTGGGTCTTTGCACGACGAAATGAAGTCTGATCAATGACGCCGGCAGGAAATGGAACGCACTCGTTATCTCCTTCGAGACGCGGGTCCCGAGCTCCACCAGTTTCAGCTGGTTCAATTTGGACTCAAAGTCCCTGACGAACTGCTGGAAGACGACTACGCGGAACGGCTTTGAAAGGGGGTGATCAAAGAACTCGAAGAGCTTGAGGGTCAGCTGGTGCCATAATCTACGAATCGGTGAGCACCGCTCGGCAAACTCGAGCACGATCGAACTACTTTCGCGTGTAGAGATTCTTGAATGCCTCGAAAAACGGATGTAGGTCTGCAGGCGTGGACGAGACGGCCTTTGCGATGAAGTCGTCCAGGACGAGCTTTGGCGGGGGAGCAGAAAAGTCTGGTGCCTGCGGTGGCATGATCTGGTCGCTGCGGTGGTGTGAGACGGCGTAGAGGAGGACGAGCGGGACTGACCGCGACGCGTGTGCGTTGTGCCAGAATAGGCTTGCGAGCGTGATAGTCATTGTTTGACCGTATTTTGCAACGGCCTTGAGAAATAACAGGACCAAACTGACGCTCTGCCATCCAAGCATCGGTTCGGTTCGGTCTGTCTGTCTGTCTGTCTGTCTGTGGTGCGTGGAGGATGAGGGTCGTTCGAGAGTGCGAGTCGGGTTGAGCACGTTAGCCGTTGGTATTCCAATTCGTACTCGTCACATGACTTCCCCTATCGGTCGCC
>JBBPUN010000118.1:0-23337 GCA_038094715.1 Heimioporus punctisporus | reverse complement strand
AATCCAGATTGCTCACGAGGTGCATCCTCCAAAGGAATGTCCGACCACGACTAGCTTGCGCATACGATACCCGCGTTCTTCTCTCGCTTTCGCCACAGATTCTGGTAGACGTTCTAATCGCGTAGGTAATGTGACCGCTCCCGCGTCATCGGGGAGATAGTGCAACAAGAAATTGAGAATGTCCCGCGAGTTATCGAGCCAGTCGACTACACAGATCGACCGTCATCACGAACGAAAACCAGAGGGGGACATACATATTCCATTCTCATTCTCTGCGTTCACGATAGCCGCGTCTCCATGCTGGACAGCCTCCCACGCCCACACCTCGTCGATCATCTCACCCGCAGGGGCATCGAGCAGGTCATGAACCATCGTTTCCCATGTCTACACATGCTCTCTCAGCCATCGCACCTTTACCGTCGTCAAACTTACTTCTTTATGGAATCCGTTTGCGTGCACCAGAAGGAGGGTGATGTTGGTGCTGACGGACCCTGTCGAGGCGCGGACGTAACGGTTAACACAGTTCCAGAGCAATCTCTCGCTCCGAGTCTCTCCAAATCTGCCTTGTTCATAAGCGACTTGGGTTTCTTGGACCTGCGTAACCAGCGCTTCCATCTTGGCGCGCCGCTCATCGGGTAACGCATACGGTACGTAGGGAGGTATCACGGGGAGAGCTATGTCTGGGGTGAGTCTCGGATAAGCGGCCGGGACGAGGTGGGTGCTGAGTCGATATTCGCCATGGGTGTTGGTGTGGAAGATGGATGGTCTTGGAGGCGACGGCAGTGCGGGTGTTGGTGTCGTGTCGAGGTGGGGGTGGGTCCGGATCTGTTGGAGTGGGCGGGGTTGTAGACGGATCCGTCCCAGAGCGGTCGGCGTGTACGGAATCGTGGACGTCTCCAAAGACCTGGTCATTGGCTAGGATTTAATAGCGTGGGATTTCATACCGAGTCGGTTTTAATTCAAGGCAAGTCCCGTCGTGCGGGGTATATGGGGTATGCCAGCGTCAATGCGCGCGGTGTTGACCTCGCCGTTGACCATTCGAGACCCCGCTTAGCGCTAAGCGAGGTCAGTACATCACTACCGTTGGCTGGAGACCCCCGGAAGTCTCTTACTGGTCTGCCTCACGTCCGTCGCCATGGGCCTCTTAAAGGTGGGCGATACGTCCTCCTATCATCATCTTTCGTTTCGAGTGGACCTCGTTTCAGCCGTCTCCATCTGTGCACGGCCGTCTTTGTCGCCCCGGGCCTCATCCCGACCCGTGCTAACGAGAGTTATGGGAAGAACACCAGCAAGCGGCATCAAGAGCCGAAGAACGCACGACCGGCCCTCCCTTCACTTTTGCTGGAGTACTACTATGCACCGCTTCGAGAGTCAAGGTGCGTGTCCAATACACTCTTGAAGCTTAAAGAATCTACGCCAAATTCTCTTGCACAACTAGCTTCGCGTAGGTCCTTGGACCATGTTTGACTTTTTTTTTCTCCCAGGTTCCATCTGTGCTACTCGTGGGGAAATAATATTTGGAATCCTGCCTCTTCCGCAAGCACGGATCTTTTGCACGAGCCGATCCAGCTCGAGTATAACCCCTGTTTCCAATGACTCGCACGTTGATACGGCTACCATCGCTGATTTCACTGTGCGTGTGAATAGATTTATGAATCGCCTGTTAGATGTACGACCGGATCATTGGTTTGGAGCGACCTACTCCAACAAACTACGTATTCCTCGGTTCGCCGCAGACGGCTTGATGGGACTGGGGTTCCAAGCTTCCTCTACGCACAACGATGCTTCCGCCTTCGAAATACTTGAAGCTTTCCAATCCGAGTGCCGAGGTGCTCGTTGGCAGTTGCAAGTGCTCCGTTCAAAGGATTTAACGTACATCCACATGGAACGATGCAGGCACCTGTAAGCCGACACGTCGTGTGCAGCGTAGGCGTGGATCCAGACGGTCACTTAGATGGATAACGTTATTGGTGATAGTCAGATAATTTTGAACAGCTCTCCTGTCGTCATTGACGTGGGTGCCACATCGCAAGTCACACAATCCGACTTCGAGAACATGGTAGTATTTACTCGTTTTCCGGTTACGAATCTAACATTTTTTAGCGTCTGTAGAGATGCCGAGCGGTCTGTCGACATTCGCATGTCTACAAGTACAAAGAATAATCTCATTGCACTAGATTCAAAGCAGGTTGACAATTGATCCGGTTTTCAACAAAATAAGTGGGCCTGGGCCCGAACCTAGAACCAAAATAAATAAAATACATCCCCAAAGCACAAGTAACTTATCTTTTTTTTATCCGCTGGGTGACATCCATAATATCTGGATGGCACTTTCCTCTAACATCATGTGACCCCACCGCAAGATGCTACCAACCGACAGTCACATAACTTGCTACATATGTAGTCCTCAGATTATCCTAAAGTCCTGTTCATGTTTCTTCCGTGATACTTTTGTCCAGTAGAACTGTCTGCGCTGCTTGGATGGCCCGAGTGTTAGCAAACCCAACTCAGAGAATCACCATGTAAAATGCGATCGAGATGACGGGCACAATCTGCAACTCGAATCAATAACTTTCTTCCTGGTAAAACAAAGCGAATGACGCACCATGTTTAGAGCCACGAATTGAACATTTGAACCCCCCAAAAAGCAAGCAAACGACATGATGCGAATAAAATTGTAGACCGTGCCGGCGTCGATGACCATTGACAATATGTACTGTTTGCCGTAGTCGGGAGCGTTAGTAAGTTTGCAACCTTGCAGCATGTTAATCGATGGTCCGGGTACGCCAAGCCAATAAACCTAATAAATGAACTTGAGAATCCGGAGCTCTTCCGAGTCGGTGTAAAGTATGCACTGGTGCCCAGCAAGTTGGTTAAAAACGTCGAGTAGAACGCTTTGATTCGATGACGGTAGCGTGAAAGGATGTATTCTCCTCGTTATGTACCCGACTGCTCCAAAGCTGCAGACTAGATTCAATAGTATTATGAGATCTATAATATGTTTTTCATGCTTACCTCCGGCCCAGGGCACATCAAAGCAGGATGGATAAAGTAGCGGTCCGGGTGTGCTTGGATTGCCATGCCATACAACATCGATAAATCTGTAAATGCGTTTATTAGACGAAGCCCATCTGATGATGCCGCCTGCCAGCAGTAACTCGGATTGCTTCCCGTACAGAATATCTTTGGCCGTAACTTACTTCCCATTGAGACATCTCATCAAGGTCTCCCGGGATTACGTCTCCGCAGAGTATAAAGGCCTCTATGCCATTCGTATGATGCCGATTATGAGGCGCTGTACAACCCAAGAGGCCAGTGTCATCTGTCGTTTGTTTGAAAGACGCACTAAAGTGTTCAACAGCAGCATGGAGCATGCCACTCGGATCCAAGTAATTTACGATTCACGTTGACAACAGACAATAGTCGCGAGATCATCCCTCCAAACACCAACAACGAGAAAACCTAACTCGACTCGAAGATATTCAATATATCGTCGACAGGACTTACCATGCAAGATTCTTGACACCGGCTAGCGGTGCCCTAGGTAATAGGGGATGATGAGAAGGTCACAGCACCGTTGCCGGAAGTCGCCAAGCGGGCCGCATCCAATCACAGCTAGTCGACAACATAAACTTATCTACCTTTTCCTGACTAACAATTACCGAGCCCCCCGGTCGTGTCGTGACGGTCTGTCACTTGTCATAGGTGCGCCTTCGCAGATGCGTACCTGCGCAGCAAAAAATCCGATACATCCCGTGCTATTACCGCCATGATCAGCCATACCGAGTCATGATCCGGCGATACATACCAAGCTCGCAGGGGATCTCTTGTGCAATCTATATAACGTACGTTCAAAGTTTGAATTGCTGACAACACAGCACCAACTGTCGACATACCAAGTGTCCGACAGAATGAAATAACACATTCATCGAATTGACAGGTCTCCGCCAAACTCTCTCGAATGTATCTTCATTAGTCGTCAACCTGTCGGGATAATGTTAACACCAGATGACCATCGGCCGACTGCAAGGCACCAACGGTTCCTCTGGAACGACCCATCGGAGCACGATGTCATCGTCCAACTTGTCCAACAGCGTCCACGTCTCCCATGCCGGCGCTTGATTTGCAAACGATATTCCCTCCTGTAGTCCTGTCATCTTGAGCGTGACACCGCCCTTGTAGTCATCTACGAGTGCATAATCAACATAATCCTGCAGGACATTTGGATTCCAAGCACTAAAAAAGGACGATTTTTTGAATGTTTGAAGGGCTTCTTCCCTGTCGATCGAGTTTTCGGCCCCTGATATGCTCAACGTACAGGATTACGCACCGAGATGACCATCGATCGCGTCGAACAAAGGCACCGAGTACCTTGGAGTGAGAGAACCCTGGTTTAAAAGGGAGGGTAGGAGGTTTAAGAATGACCGGGTCTACCAGTATAAACGACGAAAACAGCTTTGGAAAGTCGATGGCGACCCTCACGCTGCACGTACAACAATCAGCTTTATGCAAACGCGACGAAATCCAGATTGCTCACGAGGTGCATCCTCCAAAGGAATGTCCGACCACAACTAGCTTGCGCATACGATACCCACGTTCTTCTCTCGCTTTCGCCACAGATTCTGGTAGACGTTCTAGTCGCGTAGGCAATGCGACCGCTCCCGCGTCATCGGGGAGATAGTGCAACAAGAAATTGAGAATGTCCCGCGAGTTATCGAGCCAGTCGACTACACAGATCGACCGTCATCGCGAACGAAAACCAGAGGGGGACATACATATTCCATTCTCATTCTCTGCGTTCACGAGAGCTGCATCTCCATGCTGGACGGCCTCCCACGCCCACACCTCGTCGATCATCTCACCCGCAGGGGCATCGAGCAGGTCATGAACCATCGTTTCCCATGTCTACACATGCTCTCTCAGCCATCGTACCTTTGCCGTCGTCAAACTCACTTCTTTGTGGAATCCGTTTGCGTGCACCAGAAGGAGGGTGATGTTGGTGCTGACGGACCCTGTCGAGGCGCGGACGTAACGGTTAACACAGTTCCAGAGCAGTCTCTCGCTCCGAATCTTTCCAAATCTGCCTTGTTCATAAGCGACTTGGGTTTCTTGGACCTGCGTAACTAGTGCCTCCGTCTTGGCGCGCCGTTCGTTGGGTAATGCATAGGGTACGTAGGGAGGTATCACGGGAAGGGCTATGTCTGGGGTGAGTCTCGGATAAGCGGCCGGGACGAGGTGGGTGCTGAGTCGATATTCGCCGTGGGCGTTGACATGGAAGATGGATGGTCTCGGAGGCGATGGGAGTGTGGGTGTTGGTGTCGTGTCGAGATGGGGGTGAGGCCCAACATGTCGGAGTGGGCGGGGTTGTAGACGGATCCGTCCTAGAGCGGTCGGCGTGTACGGAATCGTGGACGTCCCCAGAGACCTGGTCATTAGCTAGGATTTAGTAGCGTGGGATTCGAAGACACGCCGGTGATTAGGTCGTTTCTATCCCGACGGCATTGGCGGTCGTCGAAACGTCGTCGCGAATCAGCGAGCCTTGGCTGGAGACCCCCGGAAGTCTCTTCCTGGTCCGCTTTCTGTCGATGAGCTTCCTATTGTTGTAAAGGTGACTCCTATCTTTCCGTTCTCCGTCTGTGCACTTGCCATTTTTATCGCCTTAGCCTGTTCTAGGTTCGCTGCAGACGGCCTAAGGTTTCAAGCTTTCCTTGTGTAGATAACTTCGCTTCCTCTTTCGAGGCCTTTCCAATCCGGGCGCCGAGGTACTCATTGGCAGATGCCGATAGTACTCTGTTCAAAGGACATTTACATACATTGAAACGATACCAGTACCCGTAAACCGACACGTCGTATGCAGCGTAGGCGTGGATTCGGAAAGTCATCCAGGTACGTCACACGGACAACGCTACTGGCGTTGCATAACGGTCTGGTGATATCCCTGTCGTCATCGACGTGACGGACATCACTCTTACCACTGGCTCGTAGTTGAACGGTTGCACTATGTTCTGGATGGTAATCCTGTACAATCTCAGCAGGGATACTTGGTTGTAAGTCTGGATTTAGTCGATTGTTCAATGTCGTCTAGTCCCATGCGGCGGCTCTTCTTCCGTTATCTAGCTTCAATGCCTTTGGGGCACGTCGTTTACGATCCTTCGTGAGATCCTTAAGGTCCGAAATGCACCTGGTACGTCTGTCTAAGCAACATCCGTCAGCCAGGAAGGAGTCGTGTACATCTCTTGGTCGAACTAGTGACGGTTCTCTTTTTACAGTATGACACCATAAGTTCTACAAATCTGACTTGCAGAGTTTTTGAAGATAAGATGAGAGCGCTCACCATAATTCAGGTCGGTAAGGGAATAAATCGAAATAGGTCTCTCCAAGGCCGACTTGGACAATAGCATCTTGCCATAGTTGAATACGACGTACCTGTGATAGTTCACCGGAGACATGCTAGTATGCCCGCTGAGTGAGCACCAATTACAGCGAGTGCTTTGCAACCATCAGTATGACGGTGACTGGACAATCGATTAGAGAACAGAAGTTCAGTTGCTTGCAGTGAGGAAATGATGAACGAAACTGTAGGACTATTGAAGGAGTCCGACTCACTCATCGCAAGTCACAAGAACATGACTCGGAACAATCGTATTTGCTTTTTTCCGGTTACAGATCCAACAGTCTATAAAGAGGCCGAGCGATCTGGACTCTGTCGATACTTGAATGTCTACAAGTCCATTGAAGGACAGCCAAGATTTTATTGTATTAGATTCGAAGCAGATTGATAATCGACCTGGTTTCCAACGTAATAACGGGCCTGACCCAGAACCAAAGTAAAAATAATGTACATCCCCGAAGGCTCCAGAGTGAATAAGTATCTTTTTATCCGTTTGACATCCGTAACACGTTCCCGAGGCAGTTTCCTCGGAGATTACAATCCCGCCGCAAGATGCTACCAATCGACAATCACATAACTCACTACATACATAGTCCTCCTCGGATTATCCTAAAGTCCCGTTCATGTTTCTTCTGTGACACTGCCAGCAGTGTTGTACAACGCCATCCCGAAAGAAGAGTGAGCTCATGCAAGTTCATTGTCATCGTTTTGTCCAGTATTTCGGAGTGGGAGTGTCTGCGCTGCTTGGATCGCCCGAGTGTTGGCAAATCCGACCCAGAGAATCACCATGTAAAATGCGATCGAGATGATGGGCACAATCTGCAGCTCGAATAAACGATTTCCTTCCTGGAAAACAAGACGTAATGACGTACCATGTCTAGAGCCACGAATTGAGCATTTGAGCCCGCCAAAAAGCAAGCGAACGCCATGATGAGAGTAAAATTGTAGATCGCGCCGGCGTCGATAACAATATGTACTGTTTGCCGTAGTTGGGGGCGTTGGTAAGTTCGCAACCTTGCAGAATGTTGATCGATGGACCAGATACGCCAAGCCAATAAACCTGATAGGCAGACTTGAGAATCTGGGACTCTATGCCGTATGAGTACGCACCGGTGCTCAGCAAGTTGGTCGCAAACGTCATCGAGTAGAACGCTTTGATCCAATGGATGACAGTTGCGTCAAAGGTTGTAATCTTCTTCGTTATATGCCCCACCGCTCCAAAGCCGCAGACTAAATTTTATAGTATTTCGAGGTCAATGACGCGTTTGACATGCTCACCTCCGGCGGAAAACCAAAGCAGGATGGGTAAAGCAACGATGTGCTTGGATTGCCATACCATATAACAGCGATATATCTGTAAGTGCGATTAATAGATGAAGTCCGTCTGATGATGGAAATTTACGATGACGCCGTCTGCCAACAACGATTGCGTTGTGTACAGAATATTTTTGGCCATAAACCCCCATTGAGACACATCTCCGAAAAATGCATCAAGGCCTCCCGGGGCTACATCTCCGTACTGTATAAAGCCCTCTATGATTCGTATGATGCCGATTGTAAGGTGCTGTACAGTCCGAGGGGTCAATATCATCTGTCGTTTGTTTGAAAGACGCACTAGAGTGCTTAACAGCAGCATGGAGCACGCCACTCCGAGTAATTTGCGATTCACGTTGACGGTGGACAATAGTTGCAAGATTGTCCCTCCAAACATTAACAGCGAGAAACCTCGACTGGAGATATTCTTTTTCCCAGAATAGATCGTCGACAGGACTTACCATACAAGATTCCTTCCAATAGTGCTCCCAACAGGGCAGCTTTGTCCAATGGGATATCAACACCCATAATAACCTGGGTAGATCGTCTGGCAATGGAGGTAGAAAGAGTGGGGGAAAGACGGAATTGAGGGCGTCTTGACTTATTTATCCATTTAATCAAGGCAATGATACGACGCAAGCTCAGGATAGTACGACAGAGAGCGAGTCGGCGGCGGCGGCACGTGGGTACGAATTCGTCTCAGTAAGCACGGCTGACAATCAAAGATGTGCTGCTGTGCACTGACCCGGGATATGCTGACGGAGTTTCCGAAGAACCGGATTGATGGCTTGGGCCAAGCGAAAAGCGAAAACACATCGCTGCCTGGAGTGTGCTAGCAGTGTTTCCAGCTCGACCGCCGATTACCATCAAGCACATGGGTCTCCGACGCTATCTCTAACCGTTGACTCTTCTCGCGTTCTGTGTTGGATGAACTTTTTTTCCATCAACACCCCGGAGATGGCCGAGAGTAAAATTTCATGACGATATATCCCCAATCGGATGCCTCAGTTATCAGGCGAAAACTTGATGATATCAACCTACTCTACCGGATGGTACTAGCATATTAATCTTTTTCAACGTTTTTTCTTCGTTGGCAGCAGTCTTTCCCTTCCGCCTGTTGTTTGGCGATCTTTCGAGAAGAAGAGGACTTTCCTTGTCAATCACGGGTGTACGTGGTGGGAATAAGATTAGTATCATAAATGACGTCTGCCTTAGAGTAGCACTAAATGCATCATGTCAGAAGAAATGTGATTACTTACTGCTATGTACCATTGAAATGGATGTTGTCGATACCGTGGCCTTGTTTGGTATGATCGACACTACGCGGATCTGGTCTCCAACGCAGCGTCGTCCTCTGGCTTTGAATCAGTACGACCCATCATCTGCTCATTTCTTCGGATATAGGTATTGGTGCAGCGGCCACAGAACCAAGTTATCACGAAAAGCTAAAATGAAAATCCACTTGATCGGTGACTCGGACATACGATCAGGCGAACCTGCAAATGCCTGCCTCGGTCAGCTGTATTTTAGGATGAGATCGTCGAACATGCCCATTGCGATGGACCTTCTAGAGGGCCTTCGGACGTCCCGCCGTGTGAGAAGGGGACACATGGTTAGCTGCTGTTTCCTCCGTATCTGCGAGGTCTGGGTTATAGTTCATACAGACACATCGAATTTCCGAGCGAAGGACCTAGTATCCATAGGGAAAGTCGGCTAGTTGCAACGTTGCATTACCACACATAGCCCACTGCGTGGTTACTTGGTGAAATGCAGCGTTGCAACATTCCATTCGATGTCGCCGACACTCGATGTTGGTAACGAACTGGCAGCATCGTAAACGGATGGCCACATACAAGAACAAACAAATTACATAAGTTACACATCAAATTTTGCAAGTCCACTACCATGTATCATTACATGACGGTTAGAATAACTCGAATCAGATCATGAGGCCATCCTAGAATCTCGTCTCTCTCACACTTCTCCTTCGCCAGTCGACCATCGTCAAAGTCGTTAAACTCGATCATGACTACACTTCAAACGCGGTCCCAAACTTCTTAAATCGTAAACCCGAGGTCAAACCGCACCATCTGCGTCGTTCAACTTGACATCGCTCCGCGGCCGATTCTTGCATTCAAAGTCGGGCAACTGCTCACAAGGGTCGACTTTGTTCTCTGTCAGCGTTGTGATGTGAACTTGCATCCTGTTTCGCCCTCCCGTACAGAAACTGTCTCTCGTCGATGTCGTGGATCTAATCGCCTGCGAAGCTTGACTGGGTGATCCGCTAGCGGTTCCGACCCATACGATCACAATGTAAAACGTGATCGAGATGATGGGGACGATCTGACAGTCAAAAACAAACATCACAATGGGATCAAGCTAATCAAACGTGATGACTGACCATGGATCGAACCACGATTTGACCATAGGATTGACGTGCAAAACAGATCCATCCCGCAAGAAGGGTAAGGCTGTAAATCACGCCGGCATCGACGACGACGCGTACGATTTGTCGCCCTAGGGAAGCTTTGTGCGTGCGTGATCTGGGGGCACGTTGGTCGATACGCCAGACACCCCAAGCTAATAAACCTGGCGGAAATGACGAAATTTGAGAGGTAATGTTCAATATCCGTCAAAATACTGCTTACCGGTCGATAACAGGTTGGTCGTAAACGTCGTCGAGTAGAACGCAGTGATCCATCGGACAATATACCCGGTGAAGAGTTCGTATTGGGGCGTAAGAATCGCGGACCCAAAGCCACAAACTTGAGAATTAGTGGTATTGATTGCAATGACTTCAGAATGTCTTTCATGCTTACCAGCAGCAGAACACCAGAGCAAGATAGGCACGACCATGACGAGTTTGGATCGCCATACCATGTGGCAACGGTGAAGCTGCAGACACAGTGAGCAAATGACGGATAGTTTAGAAAGACTTACGATGACAGCGTCTGCAAGCAGTGACTGTATGACATACAGGTATTCCTGGGAAAGAAATGTCCATTGAGTTACATCCGATAGGAATCCTACAGGACCCCCTGGGTACGTAGTTCGATACAGTATCAGGGCCTGCATGATTCTTATTATGCCGATTATAACGTGCTACATGACATAACACCTCTATCAGACATATATCCAGCGAGAGGAAAAACAATACGCACCAAGGTACTTAACGAGAGCAATAAGCACGCGACCGCAAACAAGCTACGGTTTAAATTCTGAGTGGAGCGTCTAGACAGCAGCTGCCAGATCGTGCCTCCGAACATTAACAACGAGAAACCTTGGTTCGAAAGTGGTCGGTAAGTTTGTCCGGATTTATTATTACCCAATCATACCATACAAGATCCCTTCTAGTAGTACTCCAAGTAGTTCTGCCTTATCCAGTGGTATACTTGGACTCATATTTCGAAATCAATCCAAATCCAACTGAAGGGACGGGAGGAGGGACAGTGATAGATCCGAACAGGAAGGGAGAAAGCCAAGAGGCAAGTGGCCGGCTCGCCCTTCTTACTTATCCGTCGAGAGCGTTACGACTCATAAAGGCGGTGTTGGGGAAAAGGTTACGCGTATTGAAAAGGGGAAAGCCATGTATAGCGCTGCGGTGAACGCGGCGACAGTGTAGACGCCGTATCAGCACGTGGGATGGGAATGTGAGAAATGATTGCAGCGTAAGCACAGAACCAGCCCATGTGATTGCAGTTACGCTTAAACCACGCTCCTTCTCAACCTTTTCGGCCTTTGACAATCAAAACGAGCTACGCACAGTACTTGTTTAAGATAGATGGGGAAGCCAACTTTTCGGCATCATGCCGTGCGCTGACTCGGATGACAACCAATATCATCGGGTATATGGCGCTAATTGACATACCGATGGGTCCGATGTTCTTCGTACTTTCATATTGTATTAACGTTCCGAACTCCGGAATGGGCGGCGAATGTCACATAACCAAGCCACACTTTCGTCCTTGAAAGATGAACGTTTGAACGCCGAGTGATTTTCAGCTTTCGAAAGTGAGGGGGAAAAAAATCTGATGTCCGGAGTACAAGGGCAGGGCGGGACATTCGGCGGTAGGGCGCAGGTTACCCTGATCGCTTGTAGTCGTGGCGTTTTAGTATAAGAACTGGCTGTCCTATCGCTGATGCGAGTTTGGCCTGGACCCCCGATACATCTGTACGGACGTTGAACGTTGCCAGTAAAAGCCGCAAAGTGAAGACATAGTCGCGTCATCAGCTTTCTTGAGCCCCATCGGCAGCCAGCTCGGGACCTGTAATTATTTTTCTGTTCCAGATCTAGAATGCTGTGCTCGTCGGTTACAGGAGCCACTGCCACCAGCGTTTCATGAACGCGTAGACTCATCAGTGTCCAGTCATATCTTTCCTGCGTGCGTGAGGTAATACCGCATACATTCTTGATAGCATTTTCTTCAAGTTCCTGGACAAGTCAGAAAGTAACCTTATACTCTCTCTATCACTAGCAGGGCCAGTTGAATTTGACAGATCAGTGTTTGTCCGAAGACTGCATCCGGTCCGTCTCTGAGATGAAAGAGGCGGCGCGGTCGTGGGTAACGCAACTTGAATGAGGCCATGCAGACGGATCTTTGGAGTGATATACATGCGAGCATCGGACTTCGCGATCACCTGTTTCGACTCTCGGCTAGAATACCACCGTTGCGTTTGTATCGGCGATTGAGTATCTTTCAGATCACCCCCTGAGCTGGGCGTCGCAGTGTCTGGAAATACAGACATCAAATTTTCATGGCACGTTCGGCGGAGATGGAGACACGAGAATAGAATCGCATCATTTCCCTACTTGGAGCAACATACTTTCAGACAAGCTGCGAGGATCAAGTGTCCACAATGCCGCTTTCTCCACATCCTCCGATGCGGGCCCGTATTCAAAGTTCCTTCCATAAGCTCTTTGCATCTCCTTTAGTATTGCTTTGACACTGCTTCTATTCGTCGTCAGCGTCGTGTACCCCCTCGAAGCACCAGCAAGCATCGATCTAACAGTGTGCGCAGTCAGCTTGGGCAATGATGTTTGTATCGTCGGTGGGATATCCCCGAGTATGTCATCGGCAGCTGGTAGTGGATCTATGGACGTGGCGACAGCTTCGTGCGGTAGGATCCTTGAGCAAGTCCGCACGAGTGCATCAAAGAAATCTGCTGAGCCCGGCTGGCGCTCTTCGCGGTCGCCACCTGGCAAAATGGAAGGATACACATGAACTGGGGTAAGAGGTAGGAATCCAATCGGATATCTGGAGTGTTCCCAATACGTATCTGCCAATGTATCTCCTGCGACACTCGGCTCCTTTTCCGACGAGGAACGTATATGTACTGGTACGGAAACAGACGGCGTGCGTCGGCAGACCGTTGACTGCAGCAGGGCATCTGCTCGCTGTCTCTCCTTGTTTCCTCCAATCTTGGATACGATTTGGAGACATCGATGCCGCGCTTCGTGTGTTGTCCAGAACGTCGCTTTCAGGGGAAGTCCAACGACCGACAGGTGTTCGTGAATCTCTTCGAGAATGCCCTTGTTCATCTCTTGTACGGTCTGTGCAGCAAGCGCGCGGGAATGCTGACCCGAATTCTCCCATGCGAATCCGTCGGTTTCTCCCTCCATCGGGTCATACAGGGCGGAATCAGACTGGCTTTGGTGCGCGATTGACTGGACCCTGTTTTTGGGAGGAACGAATCGGGTGAGAGCCTCTTGATGTGATTGAGGTAATGGTGAATGTGAGATGTCGGATACGAGTGCGATGAGGGCAGAAAGGTCCAAGTTGACGTCTGTCGTCGATTCTAGTGGTTTGTGTGTGGCAAGTGTCTTTTGGATCTGGGTGTAGGGCCACTCGCCGAGTTGCACGTCAATGCCCATGTCGCGCAGACGTTGAATTGTCTTTCCGATGCGGGGGTCTGAAGCGTTATCTTCGCGAGGGTCCAGACGGGTCAAACGCATCGTGACGAGTGGTATTATCGTGCGATCGGCAGCTGGACTGGTCGAATTCGAGTCGGAGGAGACTGAAAGAGGATTGGCCTTGGCGGCGGCCAAAAGGTCTCTCGCCATCCTCAGCACCGAGTTGTCTAACTCCATCTGCGCGGGTCCAGGTCCCGATTCATCCTCGCTCGTCAGATACGAGTCAATCTCGCGGAGTTCCATCATCAGGCGGGCGTTCTTTATCCTACAACGAAGATGATGGTCATCGCGACGCAGACCGCGTGTCGAAATTATACTTGCGTGTTTACCCTCACCCACCTCGCCCCGTTCTCGGAAACGACGTCTACCTTGACCGTTCGCGTCGGGGGCTTCTTGCCCTGCTTCCTTCTTTGTTCTGAGAGAGAAAACATGCGGTATATCGCGACAGGTTGGCGCGCATGAACGAGCTCGGCCCATACGGCGATGAGATAGGGTGCATTGGCAGACAGCGCCGGTGGATGGGCGACCCCCCGGAGAAACTAGCACGGGTCAACGGGAAGAAACGGGCAGGGAGGGGGACGTTACGCTGTCCAGGGCGTCGCGGTCCCGCTTGACCTCCTCGCGGAGAAGCCGGAGACCGGGCAGAGGCTGGTGCGGCGACGAGGCGATCACGGGCAGCTGGCGGGGCGCAAAGTCGATCCGAGATAGAAGAGCGTGCGCTTGGGTTTGTGATGCGAATGCGGTGTCCGTCAAGTCCATCGTTTAAATAAGTAACCCCTCCGTCTTCGCGCCAACTTCATGGCAGACCCGCCACGGCAGCGTTCGTCCACGCTCAAGCCGATCAAACAGCCGCCTGCGCGTCTCCATCTCCAGCCATCCAGCCCGTCCCGCTCCAAGCCCGCCTCAGCCCGCCCCTCCAGCCCGACGCCCACCCAACGGCCCGTCGGTGCTATCCGCGCCCACTTTGCCCATCTCCTCCCTCGACACGCCGTCTTCACCGTCACGCTCACCCTCCACGATCTCCACAACGTCCCCCTCGTCCACGGCGAGTTTGGCCTCAGATGGAAGTTCAAGGGCGTCACGTCCCATTCTGGCAACAGCCTCTTGGGAAAGGTCAAGGCGAGAAAGACGCAGGGTATCGTGGTCCCTACTCCGGTTCCCAAGGGCAGCGATGCCGACGATGCCTCCCTCTTTGACGCAGCTTCGATCTCCGATGCGCACAGCGTCGCCAACAGCAGCTCGACGCATTCGCACTCGAACGACCGTCCGCATTCGTTTCCACATCCCATACCAATTCCTGCAGTGGTCGTCTCGGCCAACAATCCGCCCTCGCCGGTAGCACGTAGCGTGAGTGGCGCATCGTCGTCCATTGCGAGCATGAGCAGCGCTTCATCCATTGCTCCTGCCTCACCGCACCCGAACGGACGGCCCAGCACGCCCGGATATCTTTCGGCAGACTGGGTCCGACATGCACCGCCGGAGAGCTTACCTTCTGCGCAAGACACAGCGACTATCTCTCGGCCTAGCGCCGACCCCCCCTCGAAACACCACTATTCGCCTGCCAAGGGCATGACGCCATTCGTCAAACTCAGAGAACACAACGTAGTTTGGGAAAAGACGTTGACATTTATGGTCCAAATGAGCGTGGGCAGAGATCACGGCGAGCTGGGCGATTGTCTCGCCAAGTTTGTCGTCATGCAGGCGAGTAGATCTCAATGCCCTCTCTCGCGTCCGTCACACCGATCCATCCGCAGCGCGTGGTCGCAGGTGACCCAGACGCCCCTCGCAACCCGCGTCTTGGAGCTGTCTATCTCAATCTTGCGCAATATGCTGACGCCGGTGTCATCACGCGTCGTTATCTCCTTCGGCAGAGCAAGACGAACGCGACGCTCAAGGTCTGTATCTCCCTCCCACACACGTCGCGTGCTGACATGCTGACAGCTCTCGGTCCATGTGGAACGTACGGCAGGTGAACTCGCTTATGTCGCACCGCCTCTGCCAAAAGGCGAGATTCTGTCTGGCGTTGCCGGTTTACTCGAGTCCTCGGACATTTACCGTACCCGTCCACGTGCCTCGGATCTATATACGCAAAACTCTTCCGACTCCGAGTCATCCGACGCGCCCGTGTCCTGCTCCGATGTCTCCTCCGTCCTCTCGGGGTCTGGTGTTTCTCACGGCGCTCCGAGTCTCCATACGGAAGGACAGAGCAGACATGCCGCGGTAAAGAAACAGCGACGTCCGTTTGAGGTGTCCAAACTGCCGACGGTCAATGATCCGAGGGGGACAGAGAAACTGATCGAGGCGTTGTTTAATCCACTGCCCGTGACGCAGCCGAGTAAGCTCACGCCGTTCACATATCTCGTCGAGGTCGACGGCAAGGCGGACGGTGACGGTGACGGTGACGGGACTGGCGAACAAGGTTCCTACGGAACGGATTCTGGCGCTGCTCCAGAGGACGAGGCGACTCGACCGGATATAATGGCCCTCGCGGAAGGTGAGGGTGACGACAGTTCGTTGTATACGGACTCGCAGAGTGCGGACGAGACGAGCGGGCTCGGAAGCGAGTATCATTCGCTTCGGTCGCATCCATCGTTTCAGGGTTCCCTACGGAGCAAGCAGTCGACTCGGTCCCTCGTGACCAAGGCTAAACCTAGGCTCGACGACAACATCGAGGACACACCGGTCAGTACAGGTGTCTATTTACTGGCTGGGGCGAACGAGCGCCGAACATGGTGGCAAAAGGTGCTCAGTTCACCCGCAGCTTGATTTGTGTCATCTCTCCCATTTCGTTCTATTTGATCTCTCTTGTTAGGTAGACGGAGCATCTATTTCATCACTAGAGTTGCGTTCTTTTTGTGTGCTGATCGTTGCAGTTTCGGTTTTTCTATTCGTTTATGGTACTTGCTCTTAGTCGTTCGGGTGGACGGATTAGTCTATGGAGATATAATAGTGGTCAATCCTAGTTGGACGTTTCTCGCACATACGATCATGCGCCAAACAAGCCCCTGACCAACCCCGACTCTACCTCGCTCGCCCTCCTCCTCGTCTTTTCCTCCTTTTGTCTCTGTGCCTTGCTCAGTGCTGCCTCTCTGGCCGCCGCCTCCTTGGCTGCGAGTTCAGCAGCGCGTTGCGCACGCCGCGCCTCGAGCGCATTCTGTGCATCGAACCGTTCACGGACGAGCAAGCGAAGACGCATGCCCTCGTCACCGAGCAGCGCTGGCTGGGTGTTCAGCAGATACGGATCCAATCCGCCATGCTAATCCACACGCGCCCATCAGCCGCGCACGACGCGAATTTCGAGCAACGTGCCTTGTGTATCGTGCGCAGCGCTCTCGCGGTCACCTTGACCTGTATCCGTCGTTGGAGGAGCTCGGAAAACAGCGTTTTGGTGTGCACGTTGGGAAGCCACGTCCGACGGGTTTTTTTGAGCGAGTGGGGGACGTTGTTGCCGTGTTGGATCGTTTTACCGTGGAAGAGGCCCAGGGCGGCGCGTTTGAACGGTTGGGGAAGGGCGGCCGGGAGGGTGGACAGGACGGACGGGGTCGGGAACATGGTAACGGTAGTAAACAAGCGTACATAAAGCTCGACTAGCTCTGTCGACGAAACTCGCTCGGGTCGACGGGTCTGGGCTCGGGCATCGGTATCCTTGGCTGGCATGAGTCTGGTCAGAGGGCGAACGGTCCGAACCGCGTTTGTTACCTTGGCGATCAGGAGGACTATGAACCCGTTGTCGCTGATGCAACACGACTCCAGCGTCGTATCGTCAGCAGGGACTTTGGCTGGAGCAAGTTGGAAAGAAGGAACGGAACGGAACAAAGCGACTGTACCGCGAAAGAGGATGGTTTGCTTTTCGACGGGGTAACCTTGGGATGCGTGGATCTTGGTCTTGAGATTCGCGATGGTATCTTCGGGTTCGGCCTCGACCTGGGGACTGTGAGGTACCGTACGCACACGACGGAAAGAGACGGGCCTGAAATTCATCGGTCCCTTGGTAAACTCGAACGCAAACCTTCATCGTTGACACGGACGGACAAATCGGAGATCGTACTACTGTACATACGTAAGATGGAAACTCCTCGTATAATCAGTCATATGCACATGAAAACCACCCAAACGGCAAACTACGCCAACATTCAGAACAAGGCCCAAAGGGCTCTAGCGGCAACGTTGGTGACTCCCAACGTTTTGACGACTTCCAAGATAGATGTAGTGAAAACAGACGGAGTGGTAGTAACGCCTGGAACCAGGCTGACCGTAGCAGACAACATATCGATCAAACCTTTCCTAGTAAGACCGCGACGCATCAGAATCAAGTATGTCAACGCTGAACGGTACTTACAAGACTCCAGACCACAAGGTAACAGTATCGGCAAGGGAAGGGTTCGCTCTCACGAGGACTACACTGAGAGGGACAAAGAAAGTCTGGAATGTGCGTGTTAGGTTGGCTTTACGCGCGGCAATCGGTCGATCACTAGAGACGTGCCTGATATGCAGTACCAATAAACCCGTTGATGTCGGTCGTCTCCAAAATCGTAGTACCGTCAAGAGAGGCCATGATTACATTGTAATCCTGCCCCTGCAGTCCTTTCAGGCTGTTCACAGCGGTCTGTACGGCATCGTTCATTTCCGAAAAGATGGGGTCGATGTCTTCATATGTCCCGTTCTCAGCGGTGGCATAACCTGCACCGTTATTCGTCCACAGAGCAATAAAGATGAAAAGGCAAGTCTACTCACGCAACTTGTCAGCGAGTGGCGCGAAAGTATCCATAAGGGTATAGAAAGTAGAAGCAATAGATTGCGGGTTGTTTCGTTCGACGACTGGGTTAGCCAGCACGCCGGCAACAGTGGTGAAGAGGATAGAGGCAACAGCGAAAAAGTACATGGTGGTGAAAGCAGGCAAGAAGCAATTGTTAGAACTCGTGCTTGGGGGACTGGAGACAAACCAACGACGGGTTTATATACCTGCAAAACCAAACTCTGCGCACTCACGACAGGAGTATAACTCAAATCTATGCCTGATGAAGCGACCGACTCACAGGAAACGTTACAATATCTTCTGTCCTCCGTCATCACGAGAATGGTGGCCGACCAGAAGCACCTCAGTGGCGTAGAATAAAGCCGAGCTTGAACATGCCCATGGTCAAAGGACACAGTACTCCATACGAGTTCTAGTTTTGCCATCAGAATGCAGTATAGTATAAGATTAGATCGGAGATACCTATTCCACACAAAAGTTGAATGTTATTCATACCTGCTATTGGCATAATTTGATATGTTTTATGTGAACGGGATGGGTTGGGTTATAGTGCATGTCTTGCTTGTACGGTTACTTTTGCGATGGCACCTTCTCCGGATCCGGTAAGGTAGTTTGGTAAGATTACACTATGGATTGTCCGAAAAAAGAAATAATTACCTAATCTCTTGCCAGAGCACGGCGTCTTCAATACAATCGAGTATGTATACATACAGTAATCACAGCAGGTGAGGTACTTGCTCACCTCAAGCTAGCAAGGAATCATTGCTACGCAGCATCTGGGCGTAGGCATTATCCTATTTTATATGTTCTTGGTATTTTCACAGGAGGGTTCAACGAGGACTGTTGTTCGGACCATTTCACTCTCAGCGTATGACACCTTTCATTGGAACCCTACACCCAAAGAGGCTAGAGCACTTGGAAGCGTAGGGCAAGTACTCAACGAGTCCTTTAGCTTCCATGCTTTGTAAAAACTATTCTAAACATCGCAGCGTGCCAGCGTTCACCGCAAGGCATAAAAAGCCCTGGCAAGAATGTTGGTGACACCCAGCGCACTGATAATCTCCCCAAAAGATGCAATGAGAACACTTGGAGTAGCAGTGAGGCCTGGAACCAAGGCAACCGAGTCGGACGCCAACTGAATTATTTGTGCCCTGGTATATCATGATTTCGTCAGGCCTGTCTGCATGAAAATATTAAATGCTACATGCCCGGTTCCAGCCCACAACGGCTCGGTATCAATGAGGGAAGGGTTCGCTCTAGCGAGGAATATGCTAGAGGGAACGAAGAAAAGCTGTCACACGTACGTTGGGTTCTGCAAATACTAGTCGATCGCTGAAGCCATACCTTAAATATGCCCTCAAGAATCGTGTTGATGTCCCTTGTCGTCAGAATAGCAGTACCATCGGCGGAGGCCATGATCACATCATAGCCCTGCCCCTGTAGTTCTTGTAGGTTGTTCACCGCAATCCGCACGGCTGCATTTAATTCTGAAAAGATAGGGCTCATGTTCTGTTCTGTCGCATTTTCAGCGGTAGCGTAACCTATGGTCGCTGTCAGACAATGACGATGAAGACACAAGCCTACTCACGCATTTCAAGTAAAAGTGGGGTCGCAGTATTCGTAAGAACGCTCATAATGGAAGCAACAGATAACGGATTATTGCGTTCGACCACTGGCGCTAAACTAGCTAGCACACCAGTAACGGCGGCAAAGATGATGGCAGCAACGGTAAAACGCATGGGACTGGGCAAGAAGCAGCTGTAAAAAAAATCGCGCCCGTTTACATATTTGAGAAATCCATAGATCGTGCTCTGCTCTACAGACGGCGTTACGATATCTTCTATTCGGCTAACCTCGAGAAGCGCTTCACAATAAAGACATGATCTGTTTAGAAAGTAAAAGATGACATAGATATCCAAACCGATCTGATCTGTGGAGACGCCCATCAGGTTCACATACTCCTTACTGATCTGGTACTAGTTGCTATTTTCGCTATCTCGTTCTAGGTAATAATTGATTTCGTGTCGTAACTCGATGGGAAGAGGATAGATAGGAGTAGGGTGTAAACCGAATTGCGAGGAGAGAAAAGATTACGCTCACGAGCGGAGAATGGGGCCATAAACCGATCCAACCATCCGATTTGTTACCGGTAGCTTCGCAATCCCCCATCTTCAGAACCACTTCGATATTCTCCTGTTCAAGTATCAGTGTTGACAGCGACACACTTGAATCTGAATCCAACCATTCTCTTACCTACAAGGGTCTAGAGCTGGCGTCATATCCACGGAAAAAGTCGATTTCGTTGTTGGATGACTGACCATGATGGCTTGCCACTCCATACGTCAAGAAGAAGCCAAGTTGTCCGAATCAGTCAATTGTGGAAAAGTGCCGGGTTGATTTTGATGATATGATCTGTTACGGTGCCATAAACACTACAGACAAACTCGTGGATTTATGTCCTGCCATTCGACGAGACGGTGAAATATTTTCCTCGCCACAAAGTTTATTCGGACACATTAACCCGTACAAGCCGGATCCTGGCGTCCAAGGGTATATAATTCGTTTCCCGGTCACGTTTACAACCCCACGAATAAAGCGACCACTAACGGTTAAATGAGGATAAGCTATGCCATGTCAAACGAACTGCGTATGCATGTAATTATAAGCCACATCCAAGAAGAAATCTCTGCGCATATTCGAAAGAAAATCATACTGCATCTCCAGAGTCACCAAGGCTCGTCTCGCTTTGATATCGACGGCTCTCCTCGTCATCCGCGACAACCGGACTAATGGGTGAACGTGGATACTCGGATGCCTTGGTCTCGGACATGGACACAGTGCGGACCTGTTTACTTCGCGTCTCGGCGCAAAAGCTGGTCGCGGTCGCATAGATATTGCCGCGAGGGAGGTCATTGTTCTGGTGGCTGCTCCTGTTACTATTGAGCAACCCGACACGGATGATGACCATGTAAAACGTAATGGAGATAATAGGCACGATCTGCCAGTAGGAAAAGAAGACTCTTTAGTAAGATTAAAAGAGCAGGTAACAGGAACTGACCACGTCGAGAACTACAAATTGACCGTTCGATTCCATCGAATAACAAATCATGAGTACAAAGAGGGTGATGGAGTATATTGCTCCCGCATCAAGGATGGTACGCATGATATCCCGCATGTAGGATTCCGAGTGCCCACGTAATTCGACCACCCTCTGGTCAAGATCCCAAACTCGGTAGGCCAGCAAGACTAAAGATTGTGTCAAAAAGCATTCTTCAAATATGGCGAAGTGAGGGTAGTACCGGTCGTCAAGACGTTTGTCACAAACGCCGTTGCATAGAACGCCTTGATCCACTGAAGAAGGATATGACAAAAGACGCTCTCGCCCCCCGTAAGTTGTGATGCGATGTACGCGCAGCCAAAACCAGTCACTTTGATATCGTTCATCATCTCGGTTGCATGGCCTAAACATATACAACACGTACCACCTGCGGCCATCCAGAGCAAGACGGGTATGATCATGACCAGTTTCGACTGCCATACTACATAACAGCGATAAAGCTACGAAACGTCGTTATTAGTCTTTTCATCAAGACTTCAGAGCAGTATGACTCACGACGACCGCATCTCCTATGAGCGTCTGCGCGGCATAAATATAATTCTTGGAAACGAACGTCCATTGGGACACAGTCGCAAAAAAAGACTCGGGACCTCCCTCTCTATCTCGATATATTATCAAACCCTCCATGATTCTGACAATGTCGATAATGAGATGCTGTTAAACCGATCTGTGACACCTATTTTGAGGGAGGAAGAAAGGAAAATGCGCACCGCGGTGCTACATAAAAGCAACAAGCATGCTGCCATTATCATCTTGTAGTTTAGTTTTCCCGTGCACCTTCTCCGGTAAAATAATTGACAGATTGTTCCGCCAAACATCAGCAGTGAAAAGCCTTGGTCAATGAATTCAGTGTGACGGTTCACGGAGGTGCGCACACGTATTTCTCACCATACAAGATGCCCTCGAGGAGAGTTGACAGAAGCTCTGCCTTGTCCAAAGGAATGCCGTGACTAACCATGATTCAGGCAGGACTCGCTGGCGCCTCAATAAGAAGGGCAGGGAGGGAGGGAAGAAAGAAAGGAGAGAGGAGGGGGAGGGGAGAGAGGAGGAGGAGGAAGGGCACGGGAGAGCGGGAGAACGAGGCTGAGGAAATAGCTGTAAATACGCCATACCTACTTATTTATGTACCGTTTCAGTACGAGTGTTTGGGGAAAGGCGGGAGGGAGATACGTGTATCGGAAAGCCCAGATGGTTGTCGCCATTACGGCGAAAATCGCAGGCCCCACTGCGACTTGGTAGGCTCGATCAGTGACAACGACATTGATTTCTGGCGGGAGATCCTGGCAGGCTTACTATCAGGCGCCGTGGAGTTGGGCATGTAACGCCCTGAACGTGGTTACCTATTTCAGCCGATCAGCACGTCAAGGGAATCCGATATGGAAGAATACCCCATGAACGAGTTCCGTTCCGGATACGACCGTCAGTACAAACGGGGCTTCAGATTTGCTGATGAAAACGCGTATGCATTATTTCCACGAAACGCGCCGAAACGCTTGAAAAACGCCACTCGCAAACTGACGAGACCGTTAATGTGGGAAGGTAGGCGCAATAGGAACCTAGCTTATGAGACATGACTGATTGATTGACGATCAGTACACCTTCGTGACACGGTAGCGTTTGATGACATCACTTTAGGAATTTTTTTTAGCGGGAATCGACGATTGCCTGGTCAAGTTAGTGAAGCTCTCGCGGTTATTTTAGCTGTAGTAGTAACCACCGATGGAGGGGTTACGGCCGAACGCTTTCAATGAACGCAAATTTACTCCCAGCGATTTTCGAAGTAGCAGGTTCGGGTCGGTGCAGAAAAGAAATCATGAGCTTCGCGTCGTTGGATCCAGGCACCCGTG
>JBBPUN010000117.1:0-23359 GCA_038094715.1 Heimioporus punctisporus | reverse complement strand
AGTGGTGGAAAGATTATCATCCTCATCAGAATCTATCACCATTGAATTAATATCAACATCAGTAGTGATAGCATGAATAAAACCTGTTTCTTGGACTGCATCAGCCCTTCCATTTCCCTTTCCTTTCCTAAATGTGCATGTGTTTCAAAGAGAATTAAGAATAACTATGGAAAATGATGTGGATTCTTTATTTTTGTCTTTAGATCTGGTAGATCTAGGAAAGGGTTGCTATGAAAGTGAGGAAATGCCAGACATGTTGAGAATATGCCTTAAACTAAGCATATTCGCTTTTCTGATCACCTGATCAGAGTCTGGATCATTCTATGTTTCACAATGATCTAGATTCATTCTATACTGTTCTGTTTTACTTTGACAGTTATTCAGATAAGAACTCTTTATTCTACAGGACATTATACTGTATTCTTTGGATGTTTTACAGTCTATCAATGGCCTATTTCACTCTAATCTGTTTTACATTCATTCTGCGCTTTAACAGGACTCTTTTAGGATACAAAAGACTGTCCTGTATGTACTCTAATATTAAAGAACTTTCATCCCCTCTCTGCTTCTAAGGAGCCCTTGATTTGCACTCAATTAGCTCTAAATTCCAGTGAGTCATTCCCACTGAGAGAAGCTCAATTATCTTCTACTTCCTTGTGTCCACTCTACACTCAGAGAAGCCTTTTGCTTCTTTAGGTTATAAGCCCTGCTTAGACAAGTGGAGTCTATCATATTTGTGCACAAAGATGGCTACCACAGTCTCATGATGAGCTTTATGGTTTGCAATGAGCCTTATAGGCCTTATGGTCACTATTGGCCTTATTTACATGGTTATTGAAAGGCACATTCTTGTTTTTAAAAGAGAATTTGTCACTTTCTATATTATGAATCAAGGCTACTTGCTGTTCAGATGCATTTTAAACACTTTTACTGTTTATTTTGATTGGAATAATGGTACACATACCTATTACTTGGTTATTCAGTCAACAGCTTGATTAAATAACCAAGAGGTCAGTACCAATGGTCCAAATTGCCTTGTTCATCTGCTTTGCATTCTACTTGCTTTCAAAGAGGAATTCTTCACAATCCTTGTCCTATACATCCCAATACTTGGAGAGTGTGCTTCTCACCAAATCCTGAGATATTATCTTTCCAGAGAAGTTTCAGAGAAGCCCCTGGTTACCAACCAGAGATCTGTATACATCGCTAGCAGTGCACCTTAAAAGTGCCCATTTTGCCCACAAGTGATAGCAATTGCACTGTTACTCCAGGAGTTCTATTTGAGATTCCTTGTCCCACTTGTGGAGGTGCTTTAGAGTGATCACAGGTTCACTATCATTGTGGACACAACAAGGAGCGATCCAAACACTCTACCATCTCACTATCTTTCAAGACCCCCTACAATGAGGGTCAACTACCCATGGAAGAGCCTGATAGAGCTCAAACTGAATGTTTTCATATCAAAGGAGCTATCTATCTTCCTGCAGCTTCATCAGGATCCTCTGACTGAGTACTCCATCATTATGCACTCTACCAGGATTGTCTTTCTCTTCTCTATTCAACAGGTCAAATCTTTTGTTTCATACACTATCAATTTGCTTTGCTATCTCAAAGAGCCTATAGCCCAGGCTTATGAAGGTGCTGGTTGAGCTTTTCCTTATGCTTTGAATGAAGCTTGTCAATCCTTTGTGGTACATGGTCAAGGCTACAAAATCTTCTCTGTCTAGTACTTTACACTCACCCACCACACACTGCACTTGATTTAAGCACACAAACCCAATTATCACATTTATTATGGTAACTGGAGAGTACAGCAATGGGAATGGGACAATTTGGATGCTTGGAGGGAAGTAGATGTTTATAAAGGTGCAGATGTGAGAATTTAAAACCACTTCTTTGACAGGGATATGTGATTGGACTTCCAGCAAAAGCAGCTGAGGAAATCCTCACTTGTCCAGATATAGACAAAGAATTCAGACTTGAAACAGATGCTTCAGATTCATGAGTGGATTTGGACAATGTTAGAGTGCTGTGGTGAGGTGTATGGGAGGGGTTGACTCAGCACCAGGAGATTTCTTGTGCACATTCATACTAGGTTTGGAAAGTCATCATCTTGTCCATCCAGTTTTCAAGTTTGGAAGGAGTGGTCTCCATGTTGTAGATGCATCACATGAGAGGTTCTGAGATAGCAACAGAGTAGTATCCAAAGAGGATATTTTTGTTGGTTACCTCAGTGAGCACTGCTTTATTGAGGAAATTGGTGTTGTATTTGGTGAGCAAGGGTTCATAGCAACCATTTTTGAGTTTCATACAGGTGGTGGTAAGCCAAGGGATGGCATTGCCAACTGTGTTGTGACATTTGAATGTCATGTCAAACTTTGTGATGAAGTCAACAAAGGTGCCAAGGTCATGTCAGGATCACTTCCAACACTTATGCTCAAGGACTGTTCTTGCATCACACAGAGATAAGAGAGAGGAATGACATAGTCAAGAGTGAAGAACAATTGACATGAAACTACCTACTTATATATACTAACTAAAACATCCATGCCCTTTACCTCTTATGCAGTCCATAGTTCTTTCCATATTCATCAACTTACCTCCTTCATGAGGCTTTAATCTCTGGTGTCTCAACTTCTTCTATTTCTTCCATAGACCCTTCACCCTGATCAGCATGGATTCTCACATTATCCCTTTTTTGATTTGCAGCTCTGAAGCAAATGGGATTTCAAAGAAGTTATTTGAAAGTGTCTTGTATTCCTTTTTGTGTTGAAGGAATTCTGGAGATTTGAAAGTCATATTCTGCCTTTTGCAGATTGAACAATTACATTGATCATTTTTCATTACTTGTTAAAGGTTTATTTTTACTGCTAATCTAGGGGTGTCTGGAATTTCTTTATGGAATTTCTTTTATGGCATCTGTGGCATTCACAAGATCTTTTGTTGCTATCTATTCATTTTCTTCTCTTGCAAATCCTTTCCATTTGATCAGGTATTCTATTTCCTGTTCAGCCCTCCTAGAATCAAGATCTTCTCAATTTCATGTTTTTTGTTGTCATTTATAATATCAGATATTAGCATTACTTGTTTTTGACTTTCAAATTCTGCAGCATTATAAGGACAGAGTAGGCCTTCATGGAATACTGGATGTATATTACACCATTGTTTATCCAGTTTCAATCAATATGCTGCAAAAACTTTCTTTTGAATGACTTTGAATGGACTGTATCTTTTGTCATCAAGTTTCTTTGACAGTTGTTCAGTGTATATATGTGTTGATTTGACAAGAACCAGATTGCCAGGTTTATATTCAATTATATCATATGTAGTCGTTTTCAAGGATGCTTTCACAATATCATGCATTGTCTCCATTTCTTTTGCCACTGAATTTCTTGTGTGATTTGGATGATAGAAGCTCATTTGTAGATTATATCCATAGTTCAACATGAAAAGTGAATGAGTGGTTGCTGAGGCTATTTTTTAGTTGTGACTAAATTTGGCTATTGACAATCATTTCGACCAATCAGTTTGTCTATGATTTATATATATTTGAAGGTATTGTTTGACTTCTGCATTAATTCTTTCAGTTTGTCCATCAGTTTCAGGGTGGTATGCTATAGATGGATTTCCTTCTATTTGCAGAATCATATAGAGCTCCTTCATGAATGACAATATGAACTGTGGACCTCAATCCAATATCACTTTCTTTGGGATACCATGCAGTTTAAACACTTTATCTCTAAAGATCTGGACAACATATTTCAATATTATATCCATGGAGATTCAGAATAGACATATTATTTTGCTGAATCTGTCAACTATGACCAAGATCCCATTTTTGCCTTTACTTTCTGGGAGTGATCCTATGATGTTGATTGAGATTATTTCCCATGGTATTTCTGATATCTTATTTAGATTTAACTGTGTCTTCTTGCCCAAAGTGTCTACTTTTATATATTGGCATTTTTCACAATTCCAAACATATCTTTTCATGTCATGTTTCATTAAATCATGTGTTCATTTAGCTCCAGAATGTCTAGCTAATGGATGATTGTGATTTTCACATAGGAGTTTCTTTCATAGTGTTTTATCTTTTGATATATACAAGAATGTCTTTCATTTTACTACTCCCTCACTTTCACTCCAATTGGTATTCCCTCACACTCAAATGTTTTCTTTATGAATGGTTCAATTTTGCTTTAATTGGCTTTTACCAGGGATTCTATTTTGGATGTGACTTGTTGTAACTCCACTGGTATGTCAATGTTTTCAATGAGCATTACTTAAATATTATCCTTTTTTTTGTTTCCTTTTTAGTCTGAGCATCTGCTTAGGGGATCTGCAGAATTTGTTTTTCTAGGTCTATGTTGGAAGATGATTGTATTCAGACAGTATCTGTTTCCATCTCACTTGCTGTCTCAACAGATCTTGGGGTTTTGTGAAGTATTTGAGGTTTTTGTGATCTGTGAGTATTGTAAAGGAAATTTTGGCATTAAGCAAATAATGTCTCTATTTTTTTATTGTGAAGATGACAGCTGCCATTTCAAGATCCACTGCATGGTAATTTCTTTCAGCTTCATTTAGAGATCTCAATATAAAGGCAATCAGATGCCATTTATCATCTTGCTTTTATGTGAGAATGGCATGTAGACCTGTGCCTGAACCATCAGTTTCTACTTGGAAAGGAGTATGATCTATTGGCATTCTTAGTGCTGGGGTGGTTGTGATTTTTCACTTAAGTTCTTCAAACACCTTTTGACAGTCTTCTGTCCAAATCCATTTTTTTTTTTGATGTAAAGGCATTTAATGGTTTTGCTGTTTCTGTGAACCCTTGGATGAATCTTTAATAGAAATTCATGAATCCTAAAAAGCCTTGTAATGATTTTCTTGTTTTGAGTACTTCCCAATCAATGACTCCTTTTATTTTGTTTGAATCCATTTCAAGTTTTCTCTCTGATATGATTAATCCAAGATATTCTGTTTTCTGGGTTTCAAACTCATATTTTGTGTGTTTCACAGACAATTTATTTTCTTATAATATCTGTAATACTTGCTTTACTATCATACAATGTTCCTTGGTGGTTTTTGTGAAGATCATTATATTGTCTATATATACAACAACTTTTCCTTTTGTTACAAGATCTCTAAATACATGATTCATCATCATTTGAAATATTGCTGGCAAGTTTATTAATCCAAAGAACATTACTAAGGGTTCAAAAAGTCCTCAATTTGTCTGGAATACTGCCTTCCATTCATTGTCTTCTTTCATACAAATATTATTGTATCTCCATCTTATATCAAGTTTTGAGTAATATTTGGCTTCTTTTAATTTCTCAACCAGTTCTGTGATTAACAGTGAGGGATGTCTGTTTTTTATTGTAATATTGTTGAGTTTGCAATAATCTTGGATAGATCTTAAAAGTCTGTCTTTTTTTTTTGATAAAAAAGAACACTAATCTGAATGGGGATTTTGATGGTCTTATTCTTCCTGTCTTTAAGTTTTCTTCAAGGAATTCATCCAGTTCCTTTTATTCTGCCATAGTAAGATTGTATGTTTTGCAATCAATAATGTGATTTCCCAGAATAAGTTCAATTTCATGATCACAGGATCTTCTGGATGACAGTTCATCAAAGCTTTCTTTAGCAAAGACAACTTTAAATTCATGGTAGTGTTCTGGAACAACTTCCTCAAATGTCTTTTCATGTTTCTTCCCTATATTTTGGACCACAAGATCCATTTTCAACATTTGGAGATAATCTAGATCCATGATGAATCTTTGATCACTTTCACTTCTTCAATCATGGGTGTCATATTTCTTTGAGGATTAACTGAGCAATGCAGTCTTCTTTTTTATGTGAAATATTTCTTTTGATATGTTTATTAATAATACTTTTATGTCTCCATGATGATCTGTATCTATCACTCCTGCACCTGTGTGCATATGTGATTTGATCACAAGTCTAGATCTTGATGCTATTCTTCTGTATGTTCCTTTTGGAATGGTCATTGAGAATGATGTGTTGACCAATTCTCTTTCTGATGATTTTATTTCTTTTTTTTCTGCCATATATAAATCATAACCAGCAGCTTTTACACTTGAACAAACATACAGATACTTTTGCATCTTTGAAATTTAATTTGACACAAAGTATTTCAGATTTCATTTCATCTTTATCCTTACTTCTTAAAATACAAACCCTAGATATTTCTATTTCAGGGATTGTTGAAGTCTTAGTTTCATTTTCTTCCACCTCTTTGCATGTCAACATACTAAATTTATTTGGAGAGGGGATTACAATCACATTCATACTAAATGAAACTTTGTCTTTAGGCCATATAGATAACTTCTTATCTACTTGGTCTTTCCAAAATTCTTCATTGCTTCATCAATCTTTTCCTGTAACTCATTTTCTTTTTCATATTCTATCTTCACTCCATTGATCATGATCAATCTTACTTGTTTTTTAGGTCTGAGGTGTTCTGGGCAAGGCCATTTCTTCCCACATTTTATACAGAGTCCTTTTGCTCTAGCTTGCAATATATCCATAGGTACTTTCTGGCCATTAAACATTTCCAGCATTTGATGGTCACCAGATTTTATCATTGAAAGATTGACCTGATTCTCTGTGTTTGCTTATTTGAAATTTGAAATTGGGTTTGTCCCTTGATATTGTGGCAAGATCTACCCTTTTTGATTGGATGTGGATGCAACTTGATTGTATATTCCTTTCTGTATTTTGTTACACAAGAAGTATTCTTGAGGGATCGACTAGGACTGACCTACAGGCAGGACACTCATGAAGAGGTATAACTCAGCCTGAGGGAAAAGATCTACTGTATACATTCAAGAGAATGGTTAAAGAGACTATACACTTAAGAAAGTGGTGAGGGGACTTAGAGATACTTTGGGGACTGAGAGGACTCAAGAGTGATGCTATATTGTGCAGATCGAGAATGAAGTATTCAAATACAGAGTAGGAGGTATAGAGAGAGAGGGACGTGTAAGTGTGGAACTTTATAGAATGTGAAGGAAAAGGAAAACTAAGCAACTATGATAGAAGTTGCTGTGGAGGGGCTGTCCATGGGAACAGATAGAAAGAGAAGATGATATAACTAAACAGTGAGAATAATTATATGAGGGAGACCATTGACTAATAGAAGATGAACATATTTGTAGGAAAAGTTTGACATATTGCAAACAAGGATGTAGGTGGGGTGAAGGTAGGAAAGGATGAAGATGGACAAAGAAAGAGATAAAACTGTAACAGATTTGTTTTCTTTATTCTATTTCCAGTAGGATATAATCTGCTTGGATCAACTCATGTTGCCATTTTTTCAAGTTGTCACTATGCAGCAAAGAGGACTTGGAGTGTTCAACAAATTCTACCACTTCATTTTTTACTGTTCTTCTTAACTGGTTGACTAAGAGGCATCCATTTACTTTTATGTCCAGGTGCACCTCAAGTACTGTTTAATTGAATCTGGTGACATATTCTTCAATGGCTTCAGTGGGTTTTTATTTCATATTGAACAACTCTTGTTCAGCTTGTCTGACGATAGATACAAGAGCAAACTATGACACTATTGCTTTTTTGAAACTTTTCCAATCATGGTTTTGCCATAGATTAGGAGAGCTGTACATAAAGTTTGAAAATTGTCCTGCAGGGCCTTCTGTCATGTAGGATAGTACAATCATGATTTTCTGTTTGTCATTTGGTTCTGCCTTAAACCTGCTGAGATAGGTGACTATTTGTTTCCATCAATTAACAAATTTTCTTCTGTCACTATTGAAATTATTGAGTTTTCAGATTATCAACTTTCTGATATCTGGTTGTCCTTGTGGAATATTGATGGGGTCTGGCAATTTCAAAGTGTATTGTTTAGGGATGTAGAATACATCAGCATCTTGACCTCTTTCATCTAGTTCACCTTTATCACCTTATTACCTTTCTTGCATTATGGTACTTGGATTTGATTAAGGGCAAGCTGGACTGCTCTAATAACAGTTGCATTGAGTTCTTCTTTCATTATGAATTGCATCATCCTCTTGGGTGATTTGATAATGGAGTCTTCTGAAGATGACAATGATAATTGTGATAGGGGAGGAATTGTGATTAGGTTATGCTGGGGCTACAACACTAATCAGATATAGGGTGTACATAGTGGATTGTTTTGTCCCTTACTTACATAAAGCTTTCAGAAACTGAATGTGGATTGGAGGGTTATCTGTGAAGTGCAGAAAAGACTGCACACACTTTGGAAGTAGAAAAGAGAAGCAGCGTAGACATGAGCTACATGTCAGATAGTAGATGGTTTCAGACTGGTACTGGTGGGATAGGGGGGACAGTTATGTGGAACTAGTACCAGTAGGATACCATTGGGTAATTGTAGTCAAACCCTACAATTGAAAGGGTGTGTGACCCAGTACTTAGGTGGGCAGATGGTTAAAACCAGTGTTGTATGATATGTAGGTATACCAGACCACAGCACTTATTCTTTATGAACCTAAAGGTGACACATAGGCAAAAAACAGCACTGCCCTGAAAAGGACCTTCCCTTACTCAAGGATAGAGAATGTATAGGGACTCCCAAAACTGTTCCAATACCTAACCTCAATCCCACACTGCAACCACTCATAGGAATTTCACTTAGCACTGGTGAGACAAACAATAGTACACACTCTGAGCTACATATTGGTACATTGGTAATGTGATTTGGTTCAGAGGAAGCAAAGATATGTTCAATTTAAAATGATAACTACATTGGAACAGTTTTGTCACTTTTAATATAGACAATGGGATTTTAAGAAAACAAGTGGATATTTGTTGTTATTTTGTACTACAAACAAAGATATACAAATAAAGATATTATATGAGTTTAAAAATATTTCCACACTTCTTGACTTTCAACTACCATCATCATGCAATCTCTCTCTGTTACTCAAAAGAACATTATTCTTTCTCAACTTGATGCTGCCCTTTTTATTTGCTCTATTTCTTCAAGTACAGGTCTTGGCATTGCTACCATCTCTAGACTTCATTCCAAGGAGCATTCTAACCTTCAGAAGTCCACTGGAGGACATCCATCAAAGCTTTCCCCTGCCAATATTCACCATGCTGTTCATCTCATCTCTAGTAATAAGGTAGAGAATGCTGTTCAGATCACTAAAGCTTTGTCTACCATCACCAATCAATCAATCCATCCTAATACTATTTGCCATCACTTGAAAAAGATTGGTATGAAAGCTGTAGCCAAGTCCAAACACCCTTTACTCTCTGCCAAACATTACAAGGCTAGGTTGGACTTTGCTTATGCTCATAAAGATTAGACTCTGGAGGATTGGAAGCAGATGATATAGTCTGATGAGATCAAAATTAATCACCTTGGATCAGATGGTCGCAAATGAGCATGGAAAAAGTCAGGGAAAAGGCTTAATGACAGATTGGTTTTTGGAACACTGGAGTTTAGAGGAGGATCTTTAATGCTATGGGGCTGTATGGGTTGGAATGGAGTTGGTCATGTAACTAAAATTGATAGTAGGATGGATGGAGATCTTTGCCTTCAAATTTTGAAGGATGAACTTCAGAATTCCCTGAAGTTGTATGATTTAAATTCTCCTGATATCATTTTTCAGCAAGACAATGACCCTAAGCATACTTGCAAGAAGGTCAAGAAGTGGCTGAAAGAGCAGGAATTTGAGACTATGATATGGCCTGCACAATCACCTGACCTCAATCCCATAGAACATATCTGGCTTCACCTTAAGAGAAGACTAGCAGACTATGAAGAGCCTCCTAAGGAAATGGAGGAATTGTAGAGAAGAATTCAGGAGGAATGGAATAAAATATCAGCTGAGGTGTGTCAAACATTGATTGAGGGCATGCCTAGGAGGATTGAGGCAGTGCTTAAAGCCAAAGGAGGATATACCAAGTACTAACATATACCAATAGTTGAGAGTGACAAAACTGTTCCAATGTAGTTACTATTTTAAATTAGCTATATCTTTGCTTCTCCTAAACCAAATCACATAATTAAGGCACCAATATGTAGCTCAGAGTGTGTACTATTGTTTGTCTCACTAGTGCTAAGCGAAGTTCCTATAGGTGGTTACAGTGCGCTTCATGCACTGGATTGAGGTTAGGTATTGGAATAGTTTTGGGAGTTCCTGTACATAATGGGTATAATAGGTACACCACTGGAGCCCAGCAGTAGCCATGTCACATTACAAGTGGTGTAGGATTGACCTAGTATCTAATCTGGATATATGAGGAAGAGAGGTAGTGATGGAGCTTACTGTTGTGCTAGTCACCACATGAGAACAATGTCACATAAGAAACAATGACTGAGCTTTGCTCAAGGTTAAGGGCAAAAAGAAAAGTGGAATAGAGAGAGAGCTGGTTGTGAGTAATGAGCTTGGTACTCTTAACTGTTATGCATCCTATATTCTGTCACTATTTTTCTCATATTTTTCCTTATTTTATCTCACTTACTTTTGCTCATTTCAGACCTTGTCTTGTACTCACACAAGTACAGTCATATGACTGGTTACATGATACATCACATGACACAGGTCTAGACCATACATCACACAATGGTCACCTTGCACAGCTTCTACTTCTGCTCTTCATTTCCGCTCACTTCCATTCTCTTTATACTATTCATCCAACACAGCTGACTCTTATCATACTATGGCATAAAACCCTCATGACTTGTTACAACTCATCATGACTTCTAGGCATTGCCATGCACTGCCTACATGCCTCAAGGCTGTTATCTTTCATTACTGCTGCTGCACAGTACAGTCATGACATAGCCTTATCATAGCCCTCTTATCTATGACTTGGCATGACTCTTAATGACTCATATAGACTATCATATTTAGACATTAGATACCAAACATATACAAACAGTAGATTAGTATATAAACCCCTTAAAGGACTTAAGGACACTAGTTTGTCCTCCTTTGGTATTTCTCTCCAAGTCACACTCCTTCCTTGAAGATTGCCCTTCAAGTGAGCTTAGGGCATCTGCACACCACATTACCCTTCTGACTTCTCCCCCCTATATTCAACCAAGTGTATAGGCAGGTCAGTTGCTGGGTTGGCTTCCTGTAATACAAGTGTTCACTAACAGAACTCGGTGGTCTTGCATCATTGACTAAATGTTAGGATCACTCCCAACACTTATGCCCAAGAACTGTTCTTACATCACATAGAGATGAGAGAGAGGAATGATATAGTCAAGAGTGAAAAACAATTGACATGAAACTACCTACTTATATATACTAACTAAAACATCCATGCTCTTTACCTCTTATGCAGTCCATGGTTCTTTCCATATTCATCAACTTACCTTCTTTATAAGGCTTTAATCTCTGATGTCTCAATTTCTTCAATTTCTTCTATAGATCTTTCACCCTGATCAGTATAGATTCTCACAGGTCAGAGGTGGTTTTGGTGAGCATGGCTGTGTGGAAGTTGGTGATCCAGGTGAGGGCTGCTCTCTTGGTCATATACAACAGAGCAAAGGTGACTTTTTTGGTGTTGCTGTTGTAGACCTGGTTGTTAATGAGTAAATAGAATTGTACTGTATCTAGCCATTGCTTTGCTTCACGAGGTATTGTCAAAGTGGTCTAGTGGGGAGATGTGAAGTTCCACTAGTTTTGTGGCTGTGCTAGAGGATGTCGAGGACATAGAGGATGTGAGTGATAGGACAGACAATGGTGGATGAGGTGTAGGAGCATATGATAATGAAAAATATAGGGGTATGAGGATGGTATTTTTGAGTGAGAACAAAAGTTTGTTGAGTTGTTGTTCCTTAATAGAGTAAAGCTGAGCATTGTTGTCTGTATTGAACAAGGGTTCTATGGAAGGCAATGAGTTAGATTCTACTGGTTCAGGTATGGATTTCTGGTGATGATAGAGTCTCCAATTGGGGTTTGAGGTGGATCTGCAAGAAATGTGGGTGACTAAGTAAAAGGCTTATTGTGATGAGGGAAGCAAGGTCTTTTGTTATGACCATTTACAGATAGTGATGAGTTATAAACCTCAAAGGGAGTTTTTGTGGCTATATAGCATGCAAAGATTGCAGTGTCAGAGTCAAGAGTAATGAGAAAGTGCTCTTCAATGGTGAGGCATGACTGTCAAGAAAAGGAGACAAGATATATTCAAGTTTATGGTAATAACTTTAATGACCTTGTTTCTATATTATTACTTGACTACTACAGTGGTACTAAATAGTACATAACTAAATATTAACAGGATGAGTGATTATTGTAGTTGTGAAAGAAGAAGAAAAAACTTACCCAATTTCATAAGTGGATTGATATTGTGAATTGAACTCAGTCTGGACAATGCTGGTTATAGTGGGTGTACGTATGCATTGCCCAAATTGAGTACAATTCACATGTTAACATGCCCAGATAATTGATATAAGATTTCCTCTCTCTAGTAATACCTGTCTAGTAATTTTTAATCTTAATATATAATATTATTCTCACATTGGGTCTTCTTGTAAAATTTATCATTGTCCACTGATCATCTTAGGATACAATTTTTTTTTATTTAACAGATATGTTCTACTCTCTGTAGATTCCATAGTCAAATTCCCCATTATACAATGATAACACATTTATCTCACAGTCATGTACAGCCAAGTCCTAGCTAGGTTTGTAATACATTTACACAGAGCATCTCTGCCTCCAGATTTTGATGTTCTGTTTTCCCAATGGGATAAAAGTGGAGAAAACCTCTTGAAGTTCTTCATTGGTCCATGTACTACTAGTATATAGCTCAACTTTTTCTATGCAGGAAAATGTGCAAAGCCAAGGAACACAATATGCCTGGATAAGATGTCGGAGTGATACTATGAAGAAGTGTAATACAACATACAAGCACTTCAGAATCATCACCCTGCTGAGAGGGCTATGCTCTCAGTGTGACTTCTCTTGCAGAGCAAGTTTAAGTCCTAGAACTCTCAGCATACACTGAAATATCTTCAATTTTGATGGGGATGTCAACCTGCAGCTCATGAAGATCCTGCAAATATTCCATACAATCTAGCATGACAGAATAGAAATTATTCTTATTCCGCAGGTGATTTAATTGAATGACAAGCTTGTAAAAGGGATAAGAAAAATTAATAAGACATAGTAATTTAATGATCACAGTAGGTAAGCCATCCAGTTATGTCAATGTTGGGAGGGCCATCTGGAAGTGGGTTGTTTGGAGACATTAGTATCTTGAAGGCCCAACATCAATACCTGAATGTGACCCATAGCTATAAAACTAAAGATTATGCCTCCTTAGAAAACTGACCAAAGCCTGAACAGGGCATGAATTATCAAGTACAAATGTAGAAAACTGCAGTAGGGAAAGGGTATGAAGCAGCATAGACCATTCATTAGGTGCTAGCATAGTATTTATGAGAGAAAGCTCTCTGATGGGTGCGCTCTGTAGTGCTGTCAGAGTAAATGAGATTTAAAATGATCCAAAAAGAGGGGGGAATATATATGGAGGACCTCAATCAAGCTAGGTTTGAGAGAACTACATCTGTTGATACTCATTTTGATATCTGTCCACCTCATACCATAGCAGATGAATTGCTTGCATCCTGATGCTAGAATATTTCCAAGGAGATTCTGAAGCGCTGGAGAATTCTAAACAGGAGCTGTATACAAAGAAAGGTATATCCACTCAAGAGGTGCAATGGATTTCAAGAATAAAAGAAAGAGATTTAATATCTTGAGATGACAATTAGTTACCTGTGATAAGGCTGTGAACTACAAGATACTCATAGTATAAAAGTGCTTAATTGTCATCAAAGGAAGAGTGCAGTGCATTCCCTATCCTCCACTTCCAGCCATCTATTCAAGTCTTTAAGGGGCTGGAATTTTACCAGAGAGAAGTATGGAGTTGCAATGAATTCTTGCAACTCATGACAAACTTGGAAAAGTGTATGCATAGTCTTCTCAGAAAGTTCTTCAATAATTGCCAAAAGTGTTTCATAAGGCAAGCACCAAAGAAAACATTCCTGAAAGAAATATTACAATGAGTATCAAACAAAATAAGAACTACATTATAAGATAACATTTGTTGCTAAGATCTTCTGAACTAGGGCCACCCCTCTCATTGAGATTTATGGAAGAGGGTAGACCAAAAAATAATGTTTCATGCCGATGTAATAACTGTAACTGTAATTCACATGAGTATATACAGTGGCTCAAAAGTGTCACAATTATAGATCATTTTGTAAAGATTACATATTTATAAGCCAGCAACAAATAATTAGATAATATGATTACAGAATAAATGAAAGAGCTTACCCCCAGCTTTCTAATGCATACTTTGTCATGCGATTTAGTTTCCATGGTACTAAGATATAACTATTTTAAAATGATGTGTCATTGGGACACTTATTTGAGCATGATATTAAAAATCAATATTTGATGAATAACATAAGACTCTGATGGTTGCAGTGCTTTAACACTGCCTATTTATATAGTTTACATAATCATGAGTGATATAAATGATGGAGATACTATTCAACTAACTCTACCTCATTATGAAATCCACTCCTATCTCTGTCAAAGCTAATATCCTCTTTCTTTCTGAATCTGGCCTTTCTCCTCATCAAATCTCTTCTAAAACTGGTCTAGGAAAGTCTACTGTGGCCAGGATCATCAAAGAGACCTGTCCAGGCAAGGAGAATATCAAATTAGGACGTCCTTTCAAGCTTTTTTCAGCTGATAGAAGGAGAATTGTTTCTAGTATTTCCACTGGAAAGGTTGAAAATGCTGTCCAGGCAACTCAACTCATTAACTCAACTCTTTCCTCTCCTGTCTATTCTCAAACTATTCACAATGTTCTCAAGACTGCCTCCTTGAAAGCTGTGGTATAAAAAAAAGCCTTTTTTATCTGTTAGACATAAGCAAGAAAGGCTAGCCTTTGCTCTTAAGGATCAAAACTGGACTATGTTATGATACGCTAAGGCCCTGCACCTTTTTCTTCGACTCACTTGATGCTCTGAGACCTCCATCACCTTAGACACCTCATCTACCATCGCTCTTGCATCACAAGGAATGCTGGTGAATGCCAGCACTCTCTCAAATCCTCAATGGATCAACCACAATGTCCTCCCGGACACTCTCTTTGTATCCCTGGACCCTCTCCTCCACAGGACTCCCCTTGAACTGGCTTATCCCCAGTCTTTGCCTCACTGAAACCTCAATACCCTTTGCCCTAGATGCCTCATTTCTTGGACCACTCTAGACCTATGACATGTGGTATTCATTTCTGCTTCTTCTTTGAACCTTGTAACACGTTTCATCGAACCTTGTAACACCTGACTTCACTTCTTTGATACCCATGTATTCTTAGAACATTCTTCCACTTCATGGCATTTCTTCTTTGATTCCATAGAACATTCTATTCCTTTGTCATCGCTTTGTCATCGAACACTGGGACACTATTTAGGTGTTCCCTCTCTGCCATTGTATTCCTTAGCTTTGATCTACCTGGCACCCCTCTGGCTATAACCTAGCACCACTCTGTCACACCTGACATTCTCCCTGTATTTGTCTTTAGACATCTCTTGTACCTCCGTATCTTGTAACAACAATGCTATTAGATATCTTTCTCTTCAAGTCCTTGTCTCGCGCACATCCTCTTGGAAAGGCATCTTCCATCAACTATTTGAACACTCTCCAAGTCCTTGCTCGGGTCAAGTTATGCTAGAAAGGCATTCCTCCCTCTGATAGGCCTCTGCGTTTGCATGCCTCTTTTACTCTCCGATAAGTCTTCACAGCTGGCCATGCACTCTCTGATCAGTCTCTCCTGATCCTGCTAGTGTGGAGCATTCCAGCTAGGTTTTACAGTTAGCCTACAAGGTAACCCATAACAGACTATAGAGGACTGGACTAGAGTTATTTGGTCAGATAGAAAGAAGTATGGATGGAAAGTGGCAGGAAAACCACTACAGGACAAGGAAATACAAGGTACAGTAAAGTTTGAAGGAGGTTCCTTGATGGTTTGGAAATGTATGAGCTGGAATGGAGTGGAAATTCTTGCTGAGGTGGAAGGGAAGATGAATGCTGAACAGTATGTCTCCATTTTGGGGGGAAATCTGCTTCCCAGCATAGAGTATTCTGGGATCCCTGAGGAGAGCATTATCCTTCAACAAGATAATGATCCCAAGCATACTTCCAAAAGAGCCTTAAATTGGATGGAATCTCAAGGTATCAAGGTTCTTGATTGGTCAGCACAATCTCCAGATCTTAATCCCATTGAACATTTATGGTAAACTCTCAAAAAGAAGCTCAATGGCTATGCAGCACCAGCAAAGGGTGTTTGGGATCTTTGAGAGAGAATTGAAGTGGAATGGAACAAGATGGCTGAGAAGTGACAAAGATTGATAGAAAGCATGCCTAGAAGATTGGAGGCAGTGGTAAAAGCAAAGGAAGGACATACCAAATACTAAAAATATTATATGATATTAATGTTGCTCAAAAAAGTGTCCCAATGACATACAGCTTTAAAATGGCTATATATTAGTGCCATGGAAACCAGGTCACATGACCAAATATGCATTAGAAAGGTAGGGATGAGTACTATAATTTACTCTGCAATTATATTACCTAATTGTTTGTTGGTGCTTTACAAATCAGCAATCTTTACAAAATGACCTAACATTGGGACACTTTTTTGAGCTACTGTATTAGCAAGCTAGGATGGTAGGTCAGTGAGGTACTAACTTTATTTTTTGCCTGAAGAGGAACCTCTTCATCTTCAATAGCTTTATGATTCAGAGGTAGAGTAGAAGGGGTAATGAGGTTGAGGGATGTGCTGGTGGAAGTCATGCCTTCAAGGTTATTGCAGTGCTAGAGCAGTAGATGAGAAGAGATGACAGCAAGAATAGAAAAGGCAGACATTGACACTCTTTTTTGCCAGAGGTAAAGCATCTTTGTCATTGAAGGCTTTGCATTTCAGAGGTAAAATGGAATGGATAGTCAAATTGAAAATGCACTGATGGAAGCCATGCTTTCAAGGTTATCGCAGTGCTAGAATGGTAGTAAGAAGGGAAAATAGTGAAAGGTGGATACAATCTAGAAGAAAAACTAGATTGGGGGGAGGATGGATTGAAGAGCTTTGAGGTAAGAGCTTACGGGTTCAATAACCATTATATTGATGCCTCTATTGGACAGAGGTTGGTAAATAAAGTGGTGAAGCAACATCTCAACACAATGAAGTGTAGAAGTCTGCAGGATAGAAAAGCAATGGATGTAGTTGTCTCCAAGGTAAGATGTATGAGTTAATGTTTAAGTAGGGTCTCATTCACAATGCAGATGTTGGAGCATTTTCCTGATCTAGATGACTTTGAAAACTGTTGGCCAGTCTTAGATCTTATCCAACTTTGATTGAAGTATATGTCATCGAAAGTCAGTAGAAGAAGAACAGAGACTTATAGGATGCAATGAGTGGTTGGTGCTAGATAAGTGATGTATTAGTACTAAAATTTAATGAGAATGACAAAGATGATGCTCACTTAACACTATTATCACCTAACTAGTGATGGGTGGTGATAGGTAATAAGGCTAGGAGTAATGTTAAGAGTGATATATGTTGATGACAATATAAATGGCTCACACTTATATTCAGAATTCATTACAAACATCTTAAAGTACTACACTACCAATTATGTTGTGGTTGTAATTGCAAATGAAGAAAGAAAAGCTTATCTAATTGTGTGAGTGGATTGATATTATAAATTGAACTCAGTCCAGGTGATGTCATTCATCATGTATGCCATCAATGAATGGCATTACCCAGACTGAGTTCAATTCACAATATCAACCCACTCATACAATTAGGTAAGCTTTCCTTTCTTCACCTGTGATGACAACCATAACATGTAGTCAGTATGAGTAGTGTTATAGTACAGAACTTGTATACCATTGATTTGATTGGTAGGAACTATGTGTGTGCTCACCATTAATGAGCTATCCTAGGTGATATGTGTGTTGTCTGTCTGAAAGCAGCAATTGTTAATAATGATGCTTTAGTCATCATCAGTAAGCCAATTAAATTAACCATAAAACCTTTGATTCATTCAGCCACAGCTTGTTTTCTTTTACTTTCATCATCAAAACAAATGTCTCAAGTCCCTACTTTCAAGCTCTTGCTGTCCATGTTTATTGACACAGTGATGGACCTTCTGAAGTTACTCACAGAGGGTAGCATCACCTTGATGCATTTCTTTCAGCTACTTGAGCTTGTGCTGGCAGGTAAAGAAGATTACAATCCAGATGATTGGATCAATCTTGTTGAGATTATCATTGACTATGGCATTGATGGATTCAAGGACATCATGAAGATTCTCTGTCGACAAAATCCTAATGCTACAGGTGAGAGTTTTTCCCTTGAGTAATCATATTTGCTAACTTACACACATAGTTCCACAACATGAAAGTATGTCTTCATTGTTCAAAAGACAATCCACACCAGATGCAAGACTATCTATCCTACAAGGTAAGCCTGTCATTGATCTCCAGTTCTTTTACTTATTTCATTTTTTATTGGAATTCAGGCAAGTATGCCACTGCCCAAACACTTTGTTCCTTCCTTTTACTTTGTGTCTGGTCTTATCTATTGTATGTACTTTGTTTCACCCCACACTTAGCATAGCCACTTAAGCATGCCTTTGTTCTCCTTGTCACCTTGTTTATGGGACTACTAATCCTGACCTTAGTATTTATACTTTCACTTTGCTACTTAGCACCTCAGTCCGTTGCTTACTGCACACAACTGAGGTGAGTACCACTTGATTACATACAACTCACTATCACTAATGTACACTAGCCAGCTATCTGTCTTGATAGCATGCGCTGTTAGTCTTATAGCCCTTTCTTGAGGTTATGAGCCCAGTCACTCCAAGTACACAACCACTTACTGCTGCTATGTCCACTGTCCCTATCACCACCAATATGCTTTCCAACATGTCCCCAAACTCAAAGTAAAGAGGATGAACTGGGCAATCTTCAATTTCCATTTCCAGATAGCTGTTGAAGCCAAAGATCTCTGGGATCACTTTGATGGAACTGCAACCCAACTTCCTGTCAGCAAATCAGCTACCACAGAGGAGATGGAGAAACTCACCAAGTGGTGTAAGGACAAAGGAATGGCCAAGTATCTTTTGACCCAACAACACATTCCAGACTCAACTGCCTTGTGAATCAAAGGGCTAGGTACTGTGGCTGACACATGAAAAGAGATCAAGTGCAAATATATAGAGAAGGGTGCATATGCAGATGGACCTATGCACCCAGTTCCTTAAGTCCTGAATAACCAAAGGAATGGATGTCCAGCAGTTCCTGAAAGGCCTGTGAATGAAGTGCAAAGAACTCACATCAGTCAGCATCACTATCAGTGAACAAGATTACTACTCCACCATTATCAAGTTGCTTCCCAACTCCCTCACAAATTTCACCTCCAATCAACTCACTACTGCCTGACTCTTCTCCTCATCCAAAATAATTGGACCCAATATGCTAATCAATATTGTTATTGAAGAAGCAGAGCAGCAAAAGGCAAAGTACCCTACATGTTCAGATGTGAAGGAATGCAATGAGACCCTTGTGATAACCAATACCAAAGGAAAGGGTTGAGGTGGTGGCTGAGGCAAACAATCCTTCAGTGAGAAACAGAAGTGCTGGAACTGTGGGTCAATGGAGCATCCTGTAAAGAGCTGCAATAAACCTAAGAACAAAAAACCTAAGCGAGGGCAGGCTGAGCTGGAGCAGAAAACTACTGGTGGCATCTATGTTGTTACCAATATGTCTGATGATGAAGATGGGTTCTTCACTGTGTTTGATGACAAAAGTGAGATCAACATCCCTGGCTTGGAACCTGTTAGCTCTAACAATGAACTGGATATATTGCTGGTTAATAAAGAAGGGTGGTTCTTGGCTGATGAGGAAGACTACCAGGTGGAAACTCTGTATTACATACAAAGGGACAGTCGATCCAAATGGTTTAATTGTCTATTCTGACACTGATTGAGCAGGAAATGTTGAAACATCTCACTCTACTACTGTTTATGCAGATCCATTTATTGGACATCATGTCACCATAATCCATTATCTCTCCTTTAGAGGAGGTTTCTGATGGAGGATCGGGAGCTGTATCCATTGGTTGCTCCTTCTGAAGTGTATCTCAATCTCTGTTAATATCTCACTCTATATCAATGACAGGTCTTTCATCATGTGTATTGTCTGGTAAAATCATAGAATGTGGGTTTCTAGTAGAGTGTCTGTATATCTCAGGATAATGCTGATGAGCAGACTGTTTATGAAAAGTGAGATATTCTTGAGGATTTCTAATGGGAGATAATCAGCTGGATGGTCCAGCTCTTGGTTCAGAATCATCTGGTAATGGTTTAACAAGCTCATTTTTCAATTTTGAGGAATCAGAAAACATATAACACTTATGCTGATGTCTATCTTCAAGAGCACTTCAATGTCCAGTATCTGGTTCATTTCTGACCTTACTAAGATGCATTGGTAATGGTATGAAGGGCTTTTGGTTTGAAGATGATCTTGGAGCAGATAGAGATTGTTCTTTGGAATTAAAGAATAAATGATGTGAATCAGAAGTATATGATGTGTGTCCAGCATCATCAGGTGGATCTGAAATGTGGAGATCATTTCTTGGTACAGGAAACAAAACAAAACAAATCTTTATGAGGAGGTTTTGGATTCTTTTTATAAGTGGTTGTTTCTTCATTATTAGTTTGTTCACTTTGTGTTGGAATTGAGGCAGGTCTGTCACCTTGACTCTTAAAACAATAAGGCAGGGTATTCTCATCAAATATGGTATTAGTGGCAATGAATACTCTATGCTTTTATTTGGGCCAAAAGCACCATGCTTTGCTATTTGGTTCATAGCCAATGAATATCATCTCTTTTGACTTGGAGACAGTTTGTCTGGCCTAGCATCTGGGGAGATGAAGACATAGGCTCTGCATCTAAAAACTTGAAAGTAGCTTGCATCAGGTTTGTTTCCATTTTGTTTTAAAAATTCAATGGGTGTTTTCTATTGTAAGCATCTTATGGGTTGTCTATTGTATAGATGTAAAGCAATCTCCACAGAATCTTGCCAGAATGCTTTGGAAAAGTAGGTATGATGGCACATTGATTCTGTCTTTTCTAGTATGGTCCTGTTAAAGCATTCTGTTTGTTTATTGTGATGTGTGAGAAGTAGACATTTGATGGGTAATTCCTCTTTGTGTGAGAAGCACTAGGAATGCTTTTCCCATAAATTCACCCCCTTGATCAGAATGCAAAGAGGCTATAGTATGACCAGTGAAGGTCTCAGCCCAGGAAACCATGTTCTGAAAGTGACCAGCATAATCTGCTATAGTATGCAAAAAAGCCAATAAGGCATACCCAGAGTAGTCATCAATGAAAATAAGAATGAATCTAGAGTGAGATCTAGATTCAACAGGCATAGGACCAATAAGATCAGTATGCACAAGAGCAAGAGGATTGTTATGATTTCTTAAACTATTGTTTTCTTTTCCTTAATGACTAATCCTCTTCCATCTCAGTCATAGCTTTCTTATACTGCATCACTTGCTTAGTCATCTCTTCAACCCTCTTCCATCCATTTCTATTTGTATTATTTAATTTGTTTGCACATATTTATTCTTTCAGATATATAAATCCATTTCTTTATGCATCCCCTTCTTCTTCCTTAACCTTGATCTACTCAAGACTTGCTCTAGTAATGCTTCCACCTCATATCTTGAATAAAGGTTCTTGACTCCCAAAGAGTCTATTGCATACTTGTGAATGTGTCTTGACCCTAGCAAGCAACTATATTATTGCAACTAGATCTCATTCTTGATCTTTATGGATATGTATCCAACCCAGAACCTTTGACCTTGACTAGAGCTATTTCGAGTTCAACATTCAACCTATGAACATAACAAGGATGAGTAGCACACTTAACAGAGCTCTTAAAAGACCTATCAAGCATCTTTTCCAAAGCACAACCTTTATAAGGTAAAAAATTACTAGGAAGTATAGGGCAAGTGGATGGTAAACCAGATAAATGCACAAAAGCATATCTAAGAGCATTTTTTGACAGATATCCAAAGCAATGTAGAGCATGCAGTGTCTCTACAGTGGTATTACTCTATTTTTACCTTTTGCCATTGGTCTGTTTCTCTATACCTTTTTGTATGCTTTTCACCTTGATCTATTTAGTTTCCAACCCGATCTGAATGCTTTTACTCTCTTCTTTAAACTGATAGTTTCCAACCTGTTCTAACTGCCTTTACTTCCTTCTTTAAACTGATGGTTTCCAACCCATTCTAACAACTTTTACTTCCTTTTTTAGACTGATTATTTCCAATTAGTTTTAACTGCTTTTATTCTCTTTTTTAGACCAACTATTTCTGATCAGTTTTAACATCTGAAGGCCTCTTTGGATTCACACCTTTAATGCCTTATGTTCAGTATTTTTCACTTTTACCTATTTCACCTCACTCAAACCCAACCAGTAGTTCAATGTTTCATATCTTTGGACTAGCAACAGTTGGCAGAATGTCATTTTGACAGGTAGATCATTATTTCTGATCTATACCTTGTCACTTCCTTGATTGTTTCATCCATTCATGTTACCTTTTGCATATATAGTGTCTTGGATATGCCCTGGACTATAAGTTTGTAACTAAAGAACATGGAAAAGGGAGTTTTTCTTTCACTTCCCATTCTTGGGATTTACATCTCTTATTGCTTAGTCTCATTGCCCCTTATTGTCTCTATCACTCTTTATTACCTTCAGCACAAGTTTTCATCTTTGATCTATCAAATTCTGAATGTCCTATATTGTTTCTGCTCTTGGTCTATCAATTTCCAAATATCCTACATTATTTCTGTGCTCTGTCTATCAATTTCCTAACATCCTACATTGTTTCTGTGCTTGGTCTATCAATTTCCAAATATCCTACATTGTTTCCTTGACCTTGGACTGTCAGGTATATTCTCTTCTCACTTAAACTGAGTCTTTTCTGTTTCCAGAGCCCCTTAGGAGAACCTATTTGCTTTTTCCATTCACATTGAACTATAGGAGGTAAGGACTAACTATCCTATTATGCTCACATCCTTCTCTAGTCTCTCTACAATGATCATGCCACAAGCAATAAAAAGTAAAATCTACCAAAGAGGAAATAATTATTTCAACTGGGGTGATCAGTTGTGACTGAAACCAGTGAAGATTATTAGACTTGGACAAGGCAGTGGCCTGTATCACTAGTTGTCTGCTTTTGTTCCAGATTTTTAAGCCAGAAGCTGTTATA
>JBBPUN010000116.1:0-23365 GCA_038094715.1 Heimioporus punctisporus | reverse complement strand
TACAAATGGAACGTCATGGAATGTGATGGAAATGATGACTAAGCAAGTAGAGGTTTTGAGATAAGACCGAGATGGGAAGGGATTAGTCATCAGAAAAAGAAATAATAAGTCCAAGAGAATCGTAACACTCATCATCTTTTATGTTTTTGAAAAAAATTCCATGTGCCAAGTGGGGTCCTTTGAAAGAACTTTGATGATCACAACCCACAATTAGTGATTTAAAGTTCAAGGCCATAAAACTGAACTGGACTGGAACCAGGGGGTGGTTCACCATTTCCTCAAAATATAAGTGTGCTTTTATATAAAATAGGAAAAATAGTATGTTGTAACAAAACAAATTATCAAGTATATTGTTTCATCAAAACCTTTCTTTTTTCAAAATCAACACAAGAAATATTTGTTATTTCAAAGTAGACTATTTATGAACAAGTGAGCTTGGGAGTCACAAAACAAGCCAATTGCCAGCAGTATAAATAACTCATAGAACAAGAAAAAAGTACATGATGGATATAGTATGGAAAGGGCTATCAAGGCAAGGTTGGGTCTGATTTCCAGCAAGTAACCCAAGATTCTCCATATATAGAATGATTGGAAATTGAAACTGGAGAAGAGAAATCATTGGAACTAGAAGTAACAGTCAAAGAATAAGGGAAAATATAGCTATAGGATCTGTTCCAAGGTGAGATCCAGCCAAAAATTGGACTATTGCTCTCATAGGGTTGCACCCACTCTCCATCCTTACTAGACCAATCATGGACTTCCATTCTCCATTCTTTGATAGATTTGGTTTTGACATCATAGTTATCATCAAAAGAATGTTTAAAAGAAGAGATCCTGCCATTTCCACCTGCATATGGACCCAATAGACATTGACCAGTTGATACATCCCAGATCCTGATGGTCTTGTCATCTGAGCCAGAGACAATGCATTTTCCATCAGGGGAGTAGACAACAGAGGTGATAGAATCCATGTGACCCTTCAATGGACCTACAAGACATTGGCCAGTTGATACATCCCAAATCCTGATGGTCTTGTCCATAGAGCCAGAGACAATCTGTTCACCTTGAGGAGAGTAGACAACACAGGTGATAGAATTTGTATGACCCTCCAATGGGCCTATCAGACATTGACCAGTGAATGCATCCCAGATCCTAATGGTCTTGTCCAAAGAACCAGAGATAATATGCTCTCCACCAGGAGAGTAGACAACAAAGCTGACAGCAGATGTATGACCCTCTAGTGGGCCCACCAGACACTGACCAGTGTATGCATCCCAGATCCTGATGGTCTTATCCAAAGAGCCAGAGACAATTTGTTCCCCAGTAGGAGAATAGACAACAGAGATAACCCAATCTGTATGACCCTCCAATGGGCCTGCTAGGCATTGACCAGTGGATGCATCCCAGATTCTAATGGTCTTATCTAAAGAGCTAGAAACAACATGCTTTCCATTGGGAGAATAAGCAACAGAGGTAACACAATGTGTATGACCCTCCAATGGGCCTACCAGACATTGACCAGAAGATGCATCCCAGACCCTGACGGTATTATCTTTTGAGCCAGAGGCAATGTACTTTCCATCAGGAGAGTGAACAACAGAGTTGACAGTCATAGTATGACCCTGCAACAAACCTGTAAGATATTGACCAATAGATACATCCCAGATTCTGATGTTGTCATCCTTTGAGCCAGAGACAATATACCTTCCATCAGGAGAGTAGACAATAGAAGTAATAGAAGATGTATGACCCTCCAATGGACCCACAAGACATTGACCAGTGAATGCATCCCAGATCCTGATGGTATTGTCCTCTGAGCCAGAGACAATTTGTTTTCCATTGGGAGAGTAGACAACAGAGGTAATCCAATCTGTATGACCCTCCACTGGACCTATTAGACATTGACCAGTGGTTGTGTCCCAGATCCTAATGGTCTTATCCCAGGAGCCAGAGACAATTTGTTTTCCATCAGGGGAGTAGGCAACAGATGTGACAGAAGATGTATGACCCTGGAATGGACCTGTCAGACACTGACCAGTGAATACATCCCAAATCTTGATGGCCATGTCCTCTGAGCCAGAGACAATGTAGTTTCCATCAGGGGAGTAGAAAACAGAGGTAACCCAATCTGTATGACCCTTCAATGGACCTACTACACATTGACCAGTAGACGCATTCCAGATCCTAATGGTATTGTCCCCAGAGCCAGAGACAATTTGCTTTCCATCAGGGGAGTAGACAACAGAGGTAATAGAATTTGTATGACCCTCCAATGGGCCTACTAGACATTGACCAGTGAGTGCATTCCAGATCCTAATGGTGTTGTCCCTTGAGCCAGAGACAATATGTCTTCCATCTGGGGAATAGAAAACAGAAGTGATTCTATCTGTATGACCCTCTAATGGACCTGTTAGACATTGGCCAGTGGTTGGATCCCAGATCCTAATGGTGTTGTCATCTGAGCCAGAGACAATGCATTTTCCATCAGGGGAGTAGACAACAGAGGTGACAGAATCTGTATGACCCTCCAATGGGCCCACTAGACATTGTCCAGTAGATGCATCCCAGATCCTAATGGTATTGTCCCTAGAGCCAGAGACAATGTGTTTGCCATCAGGAGAGTAGACAATAGAGTATATAGAGAGTATATGACCCTCCAATGGACCTACTAGACATTGACCAGTGAATGCATTCCATATCATGATTGTCTTGTCATCTGAGCCAGAGGCAATGTAGTTTCCATCAGGAGAGTAGACAACAGAGGTGATAGAATCTATATGACCCTCCAATGGGCCTACCAGACATTGACCAGTGTATGCATCCCAGATTCTAATAGTCTCATCCCAAGAGCCAGAGATAACATATTTTCCATCTGGGGAATAGGCAACAGAGCTTATAGAATTTGTATGACCCTGGAATAGGCCTGTCAGACATTGACCAGTAGATGCATCCCAGATCCTAATAGTGTTATCATTAGAGCCAGAGACAATGTGTTTTCCATCTGGGGAGTATACAACAGAGGTGACAGAAGATCTATGAGCATTCAATGGACCTGCCAGACATTGACCAGTAGATGTATCCCAGATCATAATAGTCTTGTCCTCTGAGCCAGAGACAATTTGTTTTCCATCAGGGGAGCAGACAACAGAGTTGATGGAATCTGTATGACCCTCCAATGGACCTGCCAGGCATTGACCAGTAGATGCATCCCAGACCCTGATGGTCTTGTCCTTTGAGCCAGAGATGATATGTTTTCCATTAGGGGTGTAGGAAATAGAGGTGACAACATCTGTATGATCCTTCAATGGACCTACCAGACATTGACCAGTGGATACATCCCAGACCCTGATGGTGTTATCCTCTGAGCCAGAGACAATGTATTTTCCACCAGGAGAGTATGCAACAGAAGTGACCATATCTGAGTGAGCTTGTATAGCATGGACATCAGCTGGCCAGGAAGTCATGTGTTTGGAGGTGACTGGAATATGCTTTTGAAGCTGGTCATCCCAAAGCTTGTACAAAGGAGAGCTGAATGGAGTTTGGGCCATAGCAGATAAATATAGATGGGGAGTACATTCTTTCAGGACAGGAGAAAACACTAAAATGAATCTGTGTGCCTCTGAGGCAAGGTTTACAAGATCTTGGTCCTAGTAATTAATTTTTACTCAGGTCTATTCTTTCATATAACAATAGTAACTCTCACCTTAACCCAATCTCTCAATTTTGCACAAGTTTCAAGAGCAGAGTGAATGGGTGATGGGGATGAATGGGAAAGCAGACTGATAGCTTCAACCCAATAGGGAAAAGACCTTTTAAAAAAAGAAGTGACTTCCTTTGACAATTCAGGGGTGAAATCAACCCGTTTCAGGTGGTCCATCCAATATAAACAGGAATAAAAGAGCTGGGGAGGGATTGCTTTCTTCACCTGGACAATAAGGTCCGGTACGTCCGAATTGCGTAGCCGAGAGTCTTTAAGGTCACAGATATTGAACTTGAGTCTGTCTTGCATACAGGCTAGCAATGCCTGTCCGAGTAAGAGAGAATGCTTAGATGAGATGGAGACATGGAATGATGAACTACGTTTGTCGTCAAGCAGAAAGTCACGGAATGAGGTGTGAAGCGGCCGAATGGGCTTTTCTTCGTCAAAAACACCATCGACCAAGGATCCTAGCTGTCTAATCACAAATCGCACCTCTAGATCCTCGTTGGAATCAAATAGAGCACAAAGCGAAGCGAGAGAGAGCGGTTCCTGGAGTCCGAACACGATGGCCATCACCTCTCGAAACGATTCCCGGGCTTCATCGTATCCGAAAATTTGACTCAAGATAGTTCCATAGAGCTCATCGAGTGGTCCACTCTTGCCCTGTTTGGTGCCATCCAGGATAATCCCAAGTTGTTTACGCGGACTGAGTACCATATGTTGAATGAAGCTACACGCTGTCGCAGCCCACTGAAATAAATGTTCCGAATGAAGGACGAGCAGTCGGCACCATTCTTGGTTAGGCCAGGACGACTCCAATTCAGTAAATTGATCAAGGGAATGGTGAATGAACTGAGTGATGTCCTCATCCACGCTCTGCTCGGGGATATCATCCATTCGCTTATGAGCGAAGCGCGGGGCACCCGAAAGTGCTGAGAGAATATCATTTTCCGGTCGAGCAGTGATGAGGAATCGAAGGTTGCCTGGGAGCGTGTTTTCTTTGAGTTGCTTGGAGATCGCCTGCAATAAATTGAAGCGACTGTCTCTGTCGCCGCTCTCATCCAGGGCGTCAACAACAATAACGATGGGTCCGATGAAGTCCAGGTCCTTGCTGGGTCTAACGATGAACCGCTCCACCTGTTCCATAGGCGAAGACGTCCTGCTCAGGGATAGCTCCTTCACTACCTTCGCTAGCGCTAACCTATACTGCGGATCATGGTCGGAGAGGTCGCGTGCAATAGTGCTGAAAAGATTCGTTGGGTTCCGGCGTGCGATGTCGGTACGGATAAAGCAATAAGATGAGCCCAATCTCTTTTGCCCATCATATAGTTGAGCGATCGAGTGGGCCACAGCCGACTTTCCTGACCCAGCAACCCCAGTGAGTAGACATACTTGTGGAGCGTCGTCCGCAGGATCGTTCAGAACGTCACAAATTTCTCGGATGAGATCCTTACGCGTACCCGGAAGACACTGTTTCTCCCAGACATACCGAGCGTCTGCATGTGGCAGGTTGTTTAGGTCGATGGTCTCGGCTACGTTACAAGTTCATCAGAATTAGACTATCGTCGAATGAGATGATACCCACCTATCTCCGCCTGTTTATTCATCATACGAACGACGGTGATCTCGATCTCATTCACCACCCTTGTTGCATGTTCGACGCTAATTGCTGTTTGAACCGTAACATTCTCCAAAAACGCCTTCTTCAGGTCTCCCAACTTGCTCTCATAATCCGTGATCTTCCCATCGATATCGGACAAGGTGTATTTCACCAACCGACGTACTAGACGAAACATTAGCAAGTGTGATCGACAGGAAAGACTCGGCAAGAACTAACGGAAGCCGTGTGGCTTGGCGTATTCGGTGATGAAGTGAGCACACTCGGTCACCTGTTGGATCAAAAGTGTGATCGCCTTCATGTGCGTATTGACAACCTTCAACGGTTCTACATGCTCGACGAATTCAAAGGCATCGCTCATTGCACCTGCCAGGCGAACAACATGATCGTCGAGGTTCTTTTGATTGACGAGCAGCTATATGTCGTTGCGATGAGCAATAATACATGCCAGAGGAAATGAATCGACCTTGTTCGCGGCTGATATGACAGACCACGCCATCGCTGTATACGGGTGAATCTATGAGATGATTAGATTCCGAATAAATCAAGAGGACGACAACCAATACCGCCGCAATGTTGGTGACAATTTTGTCAAACAGCTGCAGCCTCCCTAATAAGACGCCCCATGTACTCTCCAGCGTTTGTACAGTTTGAGTGATGTTTGTGATTTTATCAACTGCCGAATTCACAAAATTGGCGCCCACACGTCCAGAGGTTAGAGCATCGGTTGTAGTCCCGATGGCATCTGAAGCTAGGTGTATTTCCGCGCTAATATCAGGCCCTTCGGATGGCTTGGTCGCCTGGGTGAGGGGACCGACATATCTAGGCGTGTCATCTTTCTCACTTCCAAGTAGTCCCTTGGAACCAGGTTTGATGGCTCCTGCGTTCGACTTGGTAACGGCATCCACATTTTGAAGCTTGCCCATGTGTGATTCTATGAAGCCGAGGGTGTCAATCCTGGTGGCACGATCTATGGTACAAAGGTTACCTGTAGAAACTCCTATGGCGCATGGCTGAGCCACAGAAGCGGCGCCAACCTCCACTCGAGGATATACCGGATCGATATCTTTGCGTATATCGGTGCCAATGAGCGGGTTAGTTGATTCATCGAGTTTGGAAAAGCCATCGATTCCATGAGCTCTGGCCTTGTCTCCTGCCTGGTCGTCCTCCAGAGGCGCTACAGTAAACTTAAAATTGATTGTAACTCCCAGAGAGTCAGATCCGCCACGAAAGGTTTCTTCAAATACTGAAATATACGTGTCAACGTAGTACATTCACAAGTAGACCATTCTCCACACCTTGACCATTTAACTTCCTGGATATTATTCCGGCGATATTGTCGGAAAAACTACCGACCAGGTCGAGCCTGCTCGGGAAACGGTGCTCCCGATGAACCTGGACAAGCAATACCGTGCCATCTTCCACGTCACTGAAACGGTCCGTTGCTGTATACAAAATGACAGAAGAGACCCGGAACGTACAAGGATAGTGGTTCGCTCCATAACGTACAGTTGTTTTTTTCTTTTGCGATGTTGGTCGACTGCAGAGTATCGCCTGCAGAAAAGCGGACGAAAAAACGCCTTGCAAGCTGGAAATTACGACTCGGTTTCTGAGTACGAAGCTTGATATCTAGAATGACGTTCGGTTTGTCTGTAAACGAACGTTAAACATGATGGTAATCTTACTGTCGATAGTTATTTTCTTTTTCCTACGATTCCGATCAGCTTGGTGAGTCCAAAAATGCAAGTTATACTCGGAAGAACGCACGGGGCTGAACGCTTGTCTTGCGTTCGATCCTGTGTCTCCATAACGTTGTAAGCAAATATCGGTCGACTGGAAGGCTAGCAATGGTGGGGGGTATGGGGTAGGGCCGAGAATTGGGTAGCGAGCCGAACACACCAACATGCAGTAACAATAAGGCGGCCCTGTCTGTCAATGTCTGGCAGTGCAAGTACGTTACTCAGGTCGGGTCACATACTTGCGTCTGGGGTGAAACGCTGATGCGTTGATTTTCACTACAGGTCTCTGGATTGTGATCCTGTCTCCTTACTCCGAACATCAATATGCACTCACTGGACGAATGTTCCATGCAAAACAGCGCAATCGTCGACCAAGGGAATAACCGACTTGAGGGGGGTACTTTACTTTTTTGGCTAAAAGGCGCACCAAGAGCGATGATAATAATGTGCCACTGAATAATATATCCTTACAAGACTTTGTCCTAGCCGTTCCCAATCTGACAAAATTATTATACAAAACCCCCGCATGACACCAACCTGGGTAGAGATTACTGATTAACTGATTTTGTAATTGTATAATCGATAAAAATCGTGAATAAGCGCTACTTGCCATTGCATGCGAATCATACAGACCACACCATGCAGCACAGACAAGTCCCGTGTGTGAGAGGGTGGTGATCTCAATGGTGGGCGGGAATGAACAGTTGCCTCTCAGGTACAATATGTTGAGAAATAAACAAAGAAAAACATGTTTGAAAGGTGTGACATGACCAAACGATTGTCACTTGCCAAAATTAGTATGTATGCATAGCAGGACGTACACGAGATGAAAACAAGTAGGTATGTATCTGAGTTATAACCCAGCAAAACTCAGCCTAACTTAACTTGGCCAACGAGAAAGTACCAGTAGTTTTGGAGCAGAGGGTTAGAGAGCACGAAAGTCCCATGAACGAGATTTCTCAAGGTGAGTTACTCACGCCATGACCTGAAAGAGTCCGGCAAATCCAGGGCAACTGCACCGTGGGGACCCCTCAGGTGGCTGTAGTTGACACCTGCACCTGTACCTGCGGGTACCTGACGTTAACGACGAGTGCTCGCCCTTTGCAGGCTTATCTAGCATCAATCGACGGCAGCGTTACTACGGCGATTGGCATCTCAACCAATGGCATATCCATGTCTGGAACTAGTTTGTTCATTTTCTCGTCCTCCCCTTTCCTTTGCTCGCATCTGCGTTTTTTTTGGAGATGAGCAATTGCCTTGCCAGATATGGCAGCGAAGCCAAGGTTGTCGGATCTGCCCGCCGTCGATTCGTCTGCCGACTTCTACTTTTCTTACGCTTGCGAAAACGAGTCAAACTGAAAGATGTTCAGCGACATCGACAGCCAGTTAACACTGCTCGTTCCGAGAACAAGGTCATCATGGGACTCGGACGCAAAACGTACTCATTACTTTTCTTTGGTCCGAGACGTTGATGCGATCTTCGCGAAGTTAAAAAGGACACCAAGGCACGATCAATTCAAAGGTCACGATGACGGAGCGAGAATATGATGAGAATCAAGACGCAACATAGAAGTTTGGTCGCCGCGCGCGTCATTCCGGTGTATGTTTCGATTTTCCGTACAGCATCTGCCCCCCCCCCCCTCGACGCGCGCGGAATCTACAGCTCCGGTGTCGCTATCCTATACTCTGGTGACCTATGACACCTTGTTGGATGGCAAGTCAGTCATGTTTACGCCCGTCTCGGGTGGAAAGGGGTCGCCGGAGTGGTCTATGACCACACCTTAAGATGGCATTCGTATCATTGCGATGAAAGAGGTGAAAGGCTTCTTTTTTTTTTTTTGGGCAAACGCTTTGACGAACGGATATCGTGATAGGGGGAAAACGGTGTGATACATGTGATTGATATGTAGTGACATCGAGCCCAATTGAGCACGTACGTGTGTATCGAATCGTCAAACTCAGATTCTCTATTGAACTATCCGATGTATGGTGAACAACAGTTTCGACATGACCGTAGCAATCAGGTTAAATTATGTTCCTGCATGACTCTGTGTGCGTGTGAAGGCACAATTACTTCGCGCGATCGAGATTTTCCTTTAGTTTGCATCATCCTCGAAACATATCGCTTAAACGAAGCAAGTGACACCCATCCGACCTTGGGTTGAGTGTGACGAATGTAGTGCGTGACATGTCACATGACCTAGTGACTGTTCGTGTCAAATGAACTACGACGCCCTCGCCTCCTTTTGCAATGCCCCCACGACGATCTTCTCGCACGCGCGCTGCAGAGACGCAACTACCACCAACACAGTCTACCTCAACATCCTCTGATAATGCCTCTGGCAAGCGGAAACGCGGTCAGTCAACAGCAGGAAGCGAAACGGATGGCGAGATGGAACGCGCGACCCGGTCACGGTCCAAGCCTGCATCTTCTTCGCGTGTGCGTTCGAAACCTCCTTCCGCTGCATCCAAGTCAAAAAGTCGCGCGAACGTTGGGTCAGAGCGGAGAAGCAAAGCCTCTACGAAGACGAGCAGCTCAAACAGATTGGAAGAGATAGAAGAGGGCTCGGGTGAGGATCTCGTCGGAACGCATGGAGAGTATGAACAAGAAAATGACGATGAACGTCATCCGGAGGATCCCCCATCCCGAAAGAAACTACGCAAGTCAGTTGGTGACGATGAAGATGACTCGGAGGACGAGGCGGTGAGACAACCTGTAAGGAGAGCCCGTCGGGTAGTCAAGGAGGAAGAACTAGACTCGGTACCTGCTCTCAAGACTCGACGGTCCTCAGAAAAGTCCACTTCAAAAAGAAAAACTGATCGTTCCAGGGCGGGCCTGAAATTGGAGGACCCTGATGATCTTTCTCATACCCCACGACTGCAAAGCTTGGCCCCTGTCTTCGAACGTGAAGACCCTGTAGAAGAGCAAAGAGCAACAGCAGAGGAGGAAGAGGATGACTTGGACGGCTTTGATGGAGAGTACAAAGGCTCTCCACGCCGCAGAAGGCCACGCGGTTCGAACGACAATAGCTCGCAGAACCAATCTTCTCGTACTTTGAACCCTGCACCACCCTCAGCGCCTGCAGAAGAGGAGGAAAGATCGCTCTTGGAGCCGAGAGTCAGGCCTCAGACACAGTCACAACAACCCGCAGTAGAAGTGACAAAGGGACCGAGCGCACGGTTGGTCATCCACAAACTGGTCCTAGTCAATTTCAAGAGTTACGCAGGGAGGCAGGAGATCGGACCGTTTCACAAGGTAGGTATTAGTGATTCATCTTTGCCACGTTCTCACTGATTACTTTTTCTGGCAGTCTTTCTCGTCCATCGTTGGCCCGAATGGTTCAGGTAAATCGAACACGATTGATGCACTATTGTTTGTGTTCGGATATCGTGCATCAAAAATGCGTCAGGGAAAGCTCTCAGAGCTGATACATAATTCTGCTCGGTATCCTGATCTCGACGAGTGCAGCGTTGAGGTACACTTTCGGGATATAGTTGATTTGGTATGAGTGCCGATTCTTGTATGTCGATCTTTTATCTTCTTACTTATCTCATAGCCTGGACCTGACGCATACGAAGTCGTGCCAAACTCTCAGTTGGTAGTGGCGCGAATAGCGTCCAAGAGTAATTCTAGTAAATACACCATCAATGGACGCGCCAGTAACTTTACCGAAGTACAGACCCTCTTGAAGGGTCGAGGTATTGATCTCGATCACAAACGGTTCCTTATACTGCAGGTGGCTCGCCCGTCATGAATCACCCCTTGTTGAGCTGACTCTGTTCAGGGTGAAGTTGAGTCGATTGCGCAAATGAAGCCCAAGGCTCAAAACGAACACGAAGATGGGCTACTGGAATACCTCGAAGATATTATCGGTACTTCTTCATACAAGACCCCGATCGAAGAAGCGCTTACACAAGTGGAAACCCTCACCGATCAACGAGGCGAGAAGCTGAATCGGTTACGCATCGTCGAGCGAGAGAAGAACGCACTCGAGGCACAGAGGAAGGAAGCATTGGATTACCTCAGGCTGTTCAATGACCACGTAAGGGCGCAAAGTCGGCTTTGGCAGTGGTACCTCTGGAAGTGTTTAGAAAATGAGAGCAAGTTCACTTCACAAATCGTGCGTACTTTAATATTTGCTCGTCGTCTACTAACGAGTCTTGCGAATAGCTGAAATACCAAAAAGACTTGGATTCCGAGAGGGAGAGGAACAAGGATGACATCACACACTTGGAGATGTTGGAGAAACATTTTGAGGAACGCAAGAAAGCATACGAGGTTCTTTTATTTCCATTTCTTTCAGTATTATCTCACTTCTTTGCCATTTAATTTAGGAAGTGAAAGCCGCTGCCGAAGAAGCCGTCAAGGACAAGTCCACGAATGAAAAGAAGGCGGTAGCTCTTGAAGAGCGACGTAAGCATGCCAATACAAAGGCCAAGAAGTTAAAGAAGACGCTGCAGGAGGTCAATCTTTCTCTCCACCGTGTCCGTGTACTTTGTCTAACAACCGACAGGATGAACAAGCCAAAAATAACGCTGAACGCACCATTGAAGAGAGTATTTCTAAGATCTCCCGTAAGCACGCGGAGATCGAGGAGTTGGAGGAGAGCCTGAAGAAGGAAGAAGATGTCCTTGAAGAAATTCGAGACAGCTTGAAAGGTAAGGCATACATCAACGACGTTCTCACAGACTCGTTTATTGATATCGCCCGTGACAGACAAGACGCAAGTGTTCCATGATCAGATAGAGGTCAAGCAAAAGGAACTTCAGCCTTGGACCACCAAAATCAATGCGAAGAAGGCAGGGATTGACATAGCCAGGAGTGAGAGGGATACCTTGGCAGAGAAGGCCGCCGGCCTCAAGGATGCGGTCAAGAATGGTGAAGACGACCTTGAGCAGCAGCAGGCAGCGCAACAGGCCAAGGTTGGTCGCAGTTACCATTTTTTTCTATTCCGCTCACATTCGAGTTCGTACTATATGGTATTGTAGCTTGATGAACTTGACAACTTGAAAAAGAGAAAGGCGACTCGTCAAAAAGAGCTGCAAGATCATACGAAATCTTTCCATGTAAGATCATTTACGGTATTTTACTAGTTGCTCTTGACTGTTATCGTTGTAGGATGCTCGAGCACGTGTTGACGAGTTGCGGAACAAGTCATCATCTCTTCGACAGAGAGCAGAGGAAGCGAAGGCATCTCAGGCTGCTAGCACGTCTCAAAATAAAGTCCTCGATCAACTTACCCGCATGAAGCAAACTGGGCAGATAAACGGTTTCCACGTAAGCAATTATTCATCGCGCGTGGGTGGATCATGTGTACTCTTTGTAGGGGCGCCTAGGGAGCCTTGGAACGATTCCGGATAAATACGACGTCGCCATCTCCACTGCGTGTGGTGCGCTCAACAACATGGTCGTCGACACCGTCGCTCAAGGACAAGCGTGTATAAACTTTCTCCGCTCACAAAACATCGGTCGTGCTTCCTTCATGGTTCTTGAGAAGCTGTCGAACGATCATGTCAACGAGCGGATTCAAACGCCCGAAAACGTCCCGCGGTTGTATGACCTCATCAAACCCAAAGATCCCAAGTTTTTACCTGCATTTTACAAGGCCGTTGGGAATACCCTCGTCGCAGATGACCTAGATCAGGCCAACCGAATCGCGTATGGGAGTACGAAACGATGGCGCGTCGTCACGCTCGCGGGTCAGTTGATCGACTCGTCTGGTACAATGTCCGGTGGTGGAAATCATGTGGCGCGTGGGGGAATGAGCTCCAAGTTGGCCGCGGACGCGGTAAGACCGGAGGTGTTGCGACAATACGAACAAGAGAGCGAAAAGGCAGCGAAGGACGTCGAAGAAGCCACAAGAGCCCTCCGGGAATTGGAAGGCAAAGGTGAACAATTAGCACTCGAGGGCCCCGAGATGGAGATGAACATGGAAAAACTGACGATGGCGGTGAACAATGGGCGGAAACGGCTCGAGGAAGCTGAGAAGCGGTTACGTGATCTCAAGTGCGTATCATGTTCACTTTAGACCTTTTTCCCGCAAGTATGCTTATTGGTTCGGCGGTTTTAGGGCGCAGAGTAAGCCTGACGCTCAGGACGTGGCACGAATTAAGCTGCTTGAGGGGGAAATTGCTGAGGCTGAGGCCGAGTTCGAAAAGCTTCAGGCAAAAGCAGGAAAGATCGAGAACGCGATCAAAGAGCTCGAGAAGAAGATTCTCGAAATTGGTGGTTCGCGCTTGTTGAAACAGCGTTCGACGGTCGACGGTATCAAGCTACACATCAATCTTGCTAACGATGAGATTACGAAAGCAGAGGTGGCCAAAGCAAAGGCAGGAAAAGACGTAGTGAAGTACACATCTACGATCAAAGGAAATACGACTGCCGTGGCCGATGCCGACAAGGAGGTCAATGACTTGGTGGCAGATCTTGAGCAAGTAAATCTGTATCTGGAGGAGCTGAAGGAAAAGGTGGAGGCGGCACAAGCCGCAGCGGAGAACTCAAAGGATGATCTTGACACACTCAAGACACAGCTGGAGGAAAAGAGGGAGGAGATACAAGAATTCAGAAAGAAAGAGGTACGCATTTCGACTCATGTGGTTGACCGACTAGATGTCTGACGGGCGGTAGATGGAGTTGACACAAAAACTAAACGAGGTCAATAAGGAAGCTGCGGATAACGAGGCGGCATTGCAACACTGGCAAACGGAGCACGATAAGCTGATGCTGCACGAGATTGAGCAAGTATCGTTTGAGTGATGTGTGAAACTCGCTGATTAATAGGAATAGTGACGATGACGAAGAGGAAGAAGAGGTGGTGGCATCGCCGGTGGACGGAGCACCATCAGAACCGCATGTCAAGCAAGAGTCGGGCGAGCCAAATGTGCCACCGGTCAAAAAGTCATCCGAACCGCGTGAATCCTCGAGCGAATTGCACATCTACAGCGTAGAAGAACTAGCACAATTCCGAAAACGGGATCTGGTGGCTGATTCTGAGTATCTCGACGGTGCGCCCTTCATCGATCTCACTATTATGATGTTAATCTTTGTACGATAGAAAAACTGAAGAATGTGAAGCCCGATCTGACCGTGCTCAAAGACTACAAGAGGCGCGAAGAAGAGTTTCTCCGTCGTGCCAAGGATCTGGATCAAATTACGGATGAGCGTGACGCGCAGAAGCAGAAGCACGATAACCTCCGGAAACAGCGCTTGGATGAATTCATGGCGGGCTTTAGTGCGATTTCCTTGAAACTGAAGGAAATGTATCAGGTTTGGCGCCAAATTTCGAGTGGTAACGGTTCTTCATTCTCGGATAGATGATCACCTTGGGAGGAAATGCAGAGCTGGAGTTAGTCGACAGCATGGATCCGTTCTCGGAGGGTATCATCTTTAGTGTGATGCCACCCAAGAAGAGCTGGAAGAACATTTCTAATCTCTCTGGTGGCGAGAAGGCATGTTGCACCCTTGTTTACTTTTACAAAAGAATGACTTCGCATGTAGACATTGAGCTCACTCGCGCTGGTGTTTGCGCTCCATGTCTTCAAGGTAAGATCTATGGCACATGCGTTTTTGATTTAAATATCGTTTTATAGCCTACGCCTCTGTATTTTATGGATGAAATCGATGCCGCGCTTGATTTCCGGAATGTGTCGATCGTCGCAAATTACATCAAAGACCGAACCAAGAATGCTCAGTTCATCATCATTTCACTGAGGTTCACTCATTACTTGCTGGTTTTTCCTTATTGGCTGACGCGAACACCTCGTGACAGAAATGACATGTTTGAACTAAGTCATCGGCTGATTGGAATCTACAAGACTGCCAATGTGACGCAAAGTGCGCGTTTACCTTTTTTTTCCGATCCGCTTGCTCACTCGTACTAGGTATCGCCATAGATAATCATGTGCTGATTCCAAAGGTCACACCACCCGCAACCAGTTTTGTCGAATGACGGGGAGAAATGAATAATTTTTTTTGCTGTCGTGCTCTTGCTTATTCGCTTGTTAACGTGTAATGTTAGCGTGTTGTTGTAATTGTCGGTTTGATACTGCAGCACTATTTAGGGAGATGATCTCTTGGGATATATAACGAACGGGAGCGACTACAACTTTATTTACAGGCTAGAAGCGTTCACACGTGCGTACATGAAAGCTTAAGCAGGCCTGATCAGACCTTTTCTTTATAGCTGTTTTCATTTCGATCTCTGAAAGTCGCAATGCCGGGGTAGGACCCGAACTCGTTGCCTGTTTCACACTCGCCTGCGGCGCTCATCCTTTACCACCACCGCTACACTACGCCCCAGCATATCGTCCCCAACCATGCGAAACTCGACATTCAATATTTATGGTCGAACAGTGCTGAACGAGTCACACAGGTGACGAGTGATGTGAGTTCGGGGTCCTACCTCGGCATTGTCCGAGGCGCGACTTTCACAAAATTCGATTATGAAAACAGCTGTAAACAACAACCTTTGCGACGACAATGCTACCGCGCTGTAAACTAATGCGGAGTCGCCGCGTAACGATGACAAATCATATGGGGTACACCACCCCAGACTCTTGTCGAATGAGGGGCATCTAGTCTATATCTAAAGTAGATAAATGCTTTTTTTTGCTATCCTGCCTTTGCTTACCCCCTTGTTAATGCGTATGTTGTCGTAATTGTCAGTTTAATTGCAGCATGACGCGGGGACATGACATCTAGGGGTATATCATGAAAGGGAACTAGAGACTTAGTTACAGGCTAGAAGTACTCATACACGCATACATGAAAGCTAGGCTAGATTAGGCTTGGTCGGATCTTTTCTTAAACAACAATCTCGCCTGCGGATTTGCAACGACGACGGTACCGCGCCGCAAACTGCGCGGAGTCGCCGCGTCCTCCAACTCGATGTCGTACTTCACCACGACATGGGCGAGGATAGATTTCAGTTCGGCTGTAGCAAAGAACCGTCCGGGACTGCGGAAAAACAAATTTACAGGTCGAGCGTCGTGCAAGGCGGAAACGAAAGAACCATACCACGCATGTTTTCCATGTCCGAACGGTAAAAAGTCGGTCCCGGTGGAGACAAACGGACGTTGAACGCTTTTGCCGTACCGGGGCTCATCTTGAACGAACCGAAACGGCTCGAACGCGCTGGCGTTCTCGTAAACGTGGTCGTCATAGTGCAACGTCTGGGCGGCCACGCCGACGAGCGTTCCTTTTGGAATGAACGTGCCGTCGGAGAACACAAAGTCCTTCATGGCCATGCGTACGAGACCCACTGGACGAAAGGCACACGGTTACCATCAACTTCCAGGAACGCAAGTTGAGCGCAAAAGAAAAAGGTAAGGGGGCGTACACGGATTCGTTCCTTCGAGGCGCTGACACTCTCTCAGGAAACTGTCTACTTTGTACATCTTACCGAGGGCGTCTTTCGACCATCCCTCTTTTTCGACGACCGACTCGACTTCGTCGCGGAGCGCTTGAATGTACTGAGGATGCGCTGCGAGAAAGAGGAGTGCGATCGTGGTGCTCTGGGAATGAATGTATCGTAGGGCGCTCATGCGATCACCACCGAAAAAGATAAAAAAAAGCTTACGTTGGAAGACGTCTGGAAGTGCTCAGTCATCATCCGATCCATGGGAAACGGTAAGAAAACGCTTACATGAATGGCACCAAAGTTGACGAGTAATATCTGGGACACATAACGCTGCAAGGAAAACTGCGAGCCTGCTTCTTCTATCATCCAGGAAATAAAGTCGTTCTGTCGCCAAAGAAAAAAGTCAGTGCCCGGATTCACCTCGAAGGCGAATCGACGGACCTGAATTTCGCCCCACTCGTTTCCATTTTCGAAGAACGAATTCAGTCGTTGTTCAACCATAGGACCAAGGTACTTCATGGCGCGGGCGCTTGCCCTCCGCGTGTCCCTTGCAAGGAAGCGAGCGACAAGGCTGGCATCCATGTCAAGTCAGTCTCAAGAGAAGGTGTAAGCTGCCATCGACTGACTTTCTTATAAATTTAGGGAATATCCCGACTAAAACGCCATCTTTGACAACATGGACGGCAAAATTGATGTTGAGATCAATCCATTCTGGGTCGCGACCTAACGAAATCGATTACAAAAAAAGAGAGGAGGAAGAAGAAGAAGGTACACAATGGAAGGCCGACGAATATTCTGTTACTCGTCCTGCAGACGATCTTTTCAATCGCATGTAGAATTGGCACGCTCTTCCACTCTGCACGCCGATGAGATGTATAAAGCTCAGTTAAGCGAGCTCCTCACCGTTCCCTTTCAGGTCCAAAACGTCGTCAAAGGATGTGACAATCTCATCCCTGATGTCAGGGTACAACCTCCCGATACTTCGGGTGAGGTGGGAACGAATCACCTCGATTTGGTGGTGGACATGACTCAGCTCGGGGCCGAAGGTATAATCTGTGCTCAGTTCCTACAAACGCCGTTCAGCGCGGTCTGACGATTCATAAAAAAACTAACTTCGCATATGGCTTTAGACAACGAAAAGACATCGTTGGGCGCTCTCGCCAGCTCAGAGATGTGGTCGCGATTGGCAAAGATGACTATCCAGCGGCATGGCTGCGAAATTTTGAACGGAGCAGTCTTGTACTGCAAACGAGAGTTTTAACATGCGCAAAAAGGTGGGGAAAAGGTAGTCTCACCTTTTCGTAGCCTTTCTGTACGACGTCTGCAAAGTTGATCAAGTTGTTTAAACCAGCCCACCAGGACCCAAGCAGGCTAGTAGTGGATCCGGCCGTCGGTATGGCGTCGAGCTGACGGAACAAAACCTGTTAGTCAAAGGCTGAAGGTAGGAGATCGGCATTCCACCCACGTTGGAACCACGAGGTCGTCTTGCGAAATGAAGGAAGGCAGCAATAATTCCTGCGAGCGCACAGGTGAGCCCAGAAAAGTTTACCAATGGAAACCCTAGAAACTCGAGCACCATTTCGATAGCAGTCGTCCGTTCGGCTTGCAACCACCATCTTTTATAGCCTCGTTGGCCTCCTTACGAGAATATCGCAAGCCGAACTTGAATAAATAACAGATCAAAGTTTTATTACAATTCTCACTGTTTCCCTCCATCGGGTACTCACAGCATCGAAAACGTGAGCAAGAATAAGTGATAGATCGATACCGTTTGAGTGGGCGGTTAGATATCTACCAGCTAGGAACACGGGAATGATGCACGTTGCGTAGGTGGATTTCATAGCGCACACATATCGCCCGTGGTGCCCAGATAGTTCTCCGGATATTTGTGAGAGCCGAACGGCGACAAAGATAATGACATGCTAGAAATTGATCTGTTAGCGATTTGGTACCTAAGTTGCGGTAGAGGTGCGGATGGAGTGTGCGGATTCCGCAGCGCATGCATACCACTTCAAGTTATATTACGTACTGCACCGGCAATAAGCAGGAGCCAAACAGCAAAGATGAAGGAAATGTACGAGCCAGATACGGTCGGTATCGCGAGCGCGCAATCTGGGCGCGTTGTCAACTACGTATTAGTCAGCGTGCACTGGTACGGGCGCGGCTCTAGTCACGGCGATACGTACTTAGTCATTGCACTGCAGGCAAACGAACTTGAGGTGACGGTCGAATCGATCAAAATTTTATACAAAAGAAAGGACAAAGAGAAAGGGATATCGCCATTCGGTATATAAATGGATGGTTTGGAGAAGGGAGATATATCGTACGAGAGAATAAGGGAGACAAGCTACCTTCTGATTGCGCAGCGCCTTCAACTACGAGACCATGCAAAACATGTCACGATCTATTGATCTGATTCCATTTGGAAGACGGATGAGTACTAGCACCAGTGTCCCTATATGATTACAAACATTATTCAGACGACTTCAAGGACGCCTTTGATGCATTTTTCTGCAGCCACTTCGACACTTACTTCATACATATCAAGATGGATAAAGACGTCACGAGGATCAGACATCAAAGTCATCCCAGCCTCTCAACTCCATTTGATCTTTGTCTTCATCATGACAAAAAGACCAAGCACGTCGAAGTAAGCGTTTGGAGATACGCTCCGGAAACTCTTCAGGTTCGTTATATTCTCCCATCGATTGTTCCATGTCTTGGACTCCGCCCGTCCGCGAGGATGGACGTTGCAAGAACTCCAGCATCGACAGGAATCAAGTTTTACGGGGGAATGTAAAACGAACTCCTTCCCGTCGACAATAACAAGGACGATGACGACCTGATGAAAAGGGTATCGCAGATTACAAGTATTCCTTCAGACGACCTTTGCGGGACGAACCGCATGTCACGAGAGAATATCGTGTACATCTAGGGGGACAACAATGCGTACCGAAGGTATCGCCCACAACCTTGTCTGTGTCTTTGGTGTCAATCTCCCGATCGCATATGGAGAGGGAACCTGGGGATTCCATGGAGGCCATCATTCACCGATGTGACGAATGGGGAATTTTTGCTTGGGCAGGCTCGCCGTCCACGCACCATACACGGACGAGTGCGATACTTCAGTCCCCTGCATGCTACCATCTCATCGACGTTCGACGCTTCCCTGACGAAAGAAGTAAGTTCACAGAGACACTGAATTTACGTTGTCCCGCCAAGGATTACTTACAGCTATATGTCATAGTTGTTATCAGAGATATGAAACATAGGGTGGATACGGCCCCGGGAAGGTATGAGTTTGCTGTGAAGTGGAACTATGTCTGCATTGTATTCACGCCTGTGCATGTTTGGTTATCGAATCGCATCAGGAACAAAGGAGAGAGATGGACACTTGGCATCCTGAGCTATCGCTTAGTCGAACCGGAAGGAGAATAAGGAATCTTGTAGTGCTGTGTATAGCCTGGTCTGGCTAAGAAGCCCCGGCTAGAAAGTCCAGGCCAGGTCCTATACAACGGCCCAGGTCTGGCTACGGCTCGGCTCAGGCTCAGGCCGAGGCCGGGGCTCAAGCGCGTAGATCGTCCTAGATACGCTCGTATGCGCACTGTGAGTCGATCCCTCCCTAACCATTGTACCTTGCATTTTTGATTTTGCGGCTGGTTCGGGTAGCGTCCGGAACGCTTGGGATGCTTGGTGGATACCGCGGATGACCAAGGTAAGCTGCACATTCATTGTCGGTCGTGTTCGTGCTGATTTGTGCGAGTCATAGCTAGCGCCCTCGGCATGTTCATCATCGCTGGCTGGTCACCAATTCTAGTATGACTTAACAGTCCATCTGCCCTCCTGGCCCCGTTATGCGTTCGTTTCGCCCTGCAGTTCAAATCTGTCGCTTGGACTCGTCTCCTTATGTGAGTTCTCTTCCCTTTTGTCCTGTTGTTCCCTGACTTGTTATGGCGTTTCTCGGCTATCCTCAACCCATATCGACGCTCTTGACGTGTCCGCTTCGACTCTCAGATCACCTGGCTCGTCTGGGGTCGACTTTGGTAAGTCGTCCTCCTTCGTACGTTCTGGTTGTTTTCTGACTTGTTCAAGCATTCGCGAGGGGTTCTTCGGCATTTTACTACTGGCATCCTTACGGGGCCCGATCTAACTCGGCTCGGCTCGGGGCCTCAGGCAGGCCTCGCGGCGCAACACTAGTACTAGTCCGGCTCGTCGGAAGGATCGAGGAAGGAAATTCCTACATGTGTTTTTTTCTTCGTCACTTCAGGGGAACCTGTGTGAGAACATACGGACCACGTTCTGGCCGTGGATGCTCTTCTTCAAGGCGAAAGCAGAGAAGAAAGATTGTGGAAGTTATGACTTCCCACGTTTGTTACATGGTGTCACGGTCACATGCTAAACTTCACAAACCATCATCCAAACTTGGGCCTTCCATAAGGCTCTTCCAGATGAGCTCGTTGTTCCACGCTTCAAAGCTCGGGGAGTACATCGTCGTTGGGGACACTGCCGAAGGCACCTTTGGAAAAGTTAAGAGTGCGCCGATGCGCCGAACGTGCCTTTTTCGCCTTTCCTTTCTTGCTGATCTCGGTCAGTGGCAACCCACACCATCGCCGGTTAGAGAGTTGCCATGAAGTATACCTCCAAGGCCGTCGTTCACATGAACCAAAACCAAGATCCCCATACAGCGCGAGGCTGAGTACATGCGTACGGGTTCGACATTCACATATCGTCAAGCTGTACGTCTTCCATTTTTTTGAAAAGAAAAACCGTCGACACGCCACCGTTATAGATACGAAGTCATATCGACGCCGAAAGATTCAGCCACAAAAATATCGTTTATCGAGATTTTGAACCGGAGAGCGTCCTCTTGAATGATGATCTCAACGTCAATATTACCAATTTTGGTCTCGAATGAGATCGGGAACGGGCTTTCTAAAGACCAGTTGTGGCGGTTCCAACTATGCCGCTCCGGGCTCAAGGTCGGTACCATCATCTCTTCGACAGAGAACAGAGGAAATGAAGGCATCCCAGGCTGCTAGCACGTCGCGAAATAAAGTCCTCGGTTAGTTTACCCGTTTGAAGTAAACTGGCCCGGCGGGTAGACGTTTTCCACGTAAGCAATCGTTCATCGTCCGTGGGTAGGCCACATGTACTTTTTCTAGGGGCGCCTAGGCGGCCTTGGAACGATCCCGGATAAATATGACGTGGCTATTTCCGCTGCTGTGGTGCGCTCGACAATATGGCTATCGACATCATCGCTCAAGGACAAGCATGTATCAGCTTTTGCGGCTCACAAAACATCTGTCGCGCTTCCTTCATGGTTCTTGAGAAACTGTCGAACGATCTCAACGAGCGGATTCAATCGCCGGAAAACGTCCCGTAGTTGTATGACCTCATCAAATTCAAGGGCCCCAAGTCTCTGTCCGCGTTCCTTTGTTAACGTGTAATATTAATACGTTGTTGCAATTGTTGGTTTAATACCGCAGCACTTTATGGGGAGATGACGTCTCAGGGCATATCAAGACTTAGTTACAGGAGAAGTATTCATACACGCATACATGATTCAAGCTAGGCCTGATTAGGCTTGGTTAAATCTTTTCTTGAACAACAATCTCGCCTGCGGATTTGCGACGACGACGGAACCACGCTGTAAACTACGTGGAGTCGCTGCGTCCTCCAGCTTGATGTCGTACGTCACGAGGACGTGGGCAAAGATGGATTTCATCTGGGTTGCAGCAAAGAACCGTCCGGGACTGCGGGAAAAAATTTACAACTCAATTATCGTCTCAGGCGGGAACAAAAAAAAAAGGCTTACCACGCGTGTTTGCCATGTCCGAACGGTAAAAAGTCGGTCCCGGTGGTGACAAACGGACGTTGAACGTTCTCGCCGTCCGGGGACACGCCAAGTTGAACGAACCGAAACGGTTCGAACGTATTGGCGTTCTTGTGAATGTTATCGTCGTGGTGTAACGTCTGAGCGGCCACGCCGACGAGCGTTCCTTTAGGAATGAACGTGCCGTCGGAGAAAACAAAGTCCTTCATGGCCTTGCGTATCAGACCCACTGGATGGAGGGCATACCATGAGCCCCCAGGAGCGCGGTTGCGTGCAGAAGAAGAAAGAAAGAGGGACGTACACGAATTCGCTCCTTCGAGACGCTGACATTCTCTCAGGAAGCTGTCTACTTTGGGCATCTTCCCGATGGCGTCTTTCGACCATCCCTCTCTTTCGATGACCCACTCTACCTCGTCGCGGAGCGTGAGGATGTGCTGAGGATGCGCTGCGAGAAAGAGGAGTGCGATCGTGAGACTCTGGGGGACGCATCGTGAGGGACTCGTGGTCACCGCCAGAGCAGAAAAGGAAACCTTACGTTGGATGTCGTCTAGAGGAGCTCACCCCGTCATCGTCCGATCCGTGGCAAAACAGCAAAAAACGCTCACATGAATCGCAGCAAGATTGACGAGCAATATCTGGGATGCATAACGCTTCAGGGAAAACTGTGAGCCTGCTTCTTCTATCAGCCAGGAAACAATATCGCTCTGTCACCAAAAAAGAACAAAGGCTGGTGTTGGCAAAATTCACGTCGCGAGGAAGACAAATCGACAGACCTGGATTTCGTCCCACTCGTTGCCGCGTTCGATGAATGAATTCAGTCGTTGTTCGACCACGGGACCGAGACGCTTCAAGGCGCGGGCGGTAGCTCTCCGCGTGCCTCTTGCAAGGAACCAAGCAGCCAGACTGGTATCGACGTCAAGTCAGTCCTCCGGAGAAAGGCCCATAAACTGCTATCGACTGACTGTCTTATGAACTTCGGGAATAGCCCAACTAAAATGCCCTCTTTGACGATATTGATAGTAAAATTGATGTTGAGGTCAATCCATTCTGGGTCACGACCTAACAACATCGGTTATGAAACAGAGACGGGGAGAGGCAGAAGACGATACACAGTGG